>JAQZBX010095266.1:0-11931 GCA_029593785.1 Cabassous unicinctus
GCTTAAGGAGATGTGTATGGGTGTCAAGTTGCCAGGGGTAGACTGTAATGGCTAGTTTCAAGTATCATCTTGGCTAGGTTATGGTACCATTGTTCAGTCAAGCAAGCTGTACCCTGATTATTACTGTGAGGATATTTTGTGGGTTTAAATCATCAGTAAGTTGATTGCATCTACAGCTGTTTGCATCTACAATCAACAAAGCAGACTGCCTTCAGCAAGGAGAGGACTCTCCTCATCTAATCAGTTGGAGGCTGAAGGGGGAGAACTGAAGATTCCAGCAGTCAGAAAGAGGAATTCCTACCATAACTTGAGCCAGCTCCTCCCGGGGAATTCAACGGCACCCTCGTAGAGTTTCCAACTTGAGGCCTGCCCTAAAGAATTCAGACTTTCCCATCCCCAGGGTAGGGTGAGCCAATTCCTATAATGAATCACTCAGTATTTAACCTCTCACTAGTCCTTCACCTGCCTGTGATACAGAAAAAGGTCACACAGTCCAGTTTCCTTTAACACAGAAGGAAACAAACGAGATTAACAACATAAAGAGATGCCAAGGAGGAAAGACAAGCTGTTTGTTTCAGGGTAGTTATTAAAACTGCAAACCTCTGGGAGTCATAGAAAAAATACCTTTTTAATGAATATGTCTGTTTCAAAGCAAACGGGGAAAAAGCAGGCATCATCATTCTTGTTAATGACAACCGTCACGCATGCCTGTGAAATGTCCACTCATCCAGAAGACACAAATACTACGTCCATTACGCTCTAACCTGACTTGTGTCTGTTTTTTGCTGGCAGGGGCCTGCCTGCCGCTGGTCTTTGCTGTGCTGGTCCTTACGCAGTGCAGTCTGCTTTCAGCAGCGTTATAAAAAATAGATGGGCTGCCCTTCTGCTGTAGTTCCTGCGTATGTGCCACTTATGGCTCCATTTAGGATTTTTCAGGCCCTGTTGAGTTAGAACTAACTGAGCCCCCAAATAAAAAATGTCTTCTTTACAAATGCATTAGTGGGCAATAAGCCATGCACCACTTTAGGAGTGGTAAGGCTTGGAGGATATGGGGTCCTTAAACAGATCTGAAGAGAACATGCTAGCAAGTTCTTGCTTTCCTTCTGCCATTCCTGACCACTGCACAATTATCTCCCCGCTGGCAAGGTGGGAAAGGAAGCAGCAAAGGAGAGGAGAGACAACGTGAAGCTAGGCTTACAACTGCACAAAAAGCCCCCGGTGTCGAAGTGCAAAGGCACTGCTAGGGCAACGAGAGGTGGCACAGGAGCGGCCCTTTGGCAGGGGCAGTACGGTTCTACTGGGAGACCCTCAGTTTAAACTGGGGTCTCCTCCTGAAAGGGCTGTTGTGTGAGTTCAATAGCAATGAGGTCAGTGGCAGCCAACTGAGGAAGGGATTCTGTTTGTTGGTAGCAGGCCAGTTTTTAGGGAATGCCTTGAACTAAGCTTCTAAGTGCCGTCTTTTCTAATAACGTTCAGCTCCATTCAGTCTCAAGTCACGCAGTCCATTCAACAACTACTTTAACAAGCATTTGCTGAGCACCTAAAATGTGCCAGGTGTTGGGCTGGCACTGTCACCTAAAACAGACCTGGTCCTTGACCTCCTCCGCCTGATTCACCACTGCTGCATGAGCCCGGTACAGGAGGGCGGTGTGACCCACCGTGTGACTCAGGAACCAGCACACAGAAAGGCCATCCTTACTGACCAGTCCTCCACCAGGTGGTCAGAACACCTTGGAGAAGCTGGCTTGCTGGGCTCTCAAAGCAAGAGGCAGGATGGCTTAGCTCGGCACTTTTCTGTGCATATGAATCACCAGGGCTCCTGCTGAAATGTGGATTCTGAGTCAGACAGGACTAGGGCGCGATGGACAAGCCTCCAGGTCCACACAGTAGCAACAGTTTAGCTCAGACCTGAAGGGCCAGGATGAAAAGCAGGGGCAGAAGCCCTCAGCCTGCTCTGGGGATGCATGTCCATCCTAATGAAGGAAGGCTAAACCGCCCATCAAGCCATTTGATGCCTCTTCTCCAGTTTGAGCCATCTCACACCAATCCTGGGGCTCAGCAGGGCCATGAGGGGCCCCTCCACTGCCTCAGAGGCCAGGATCTCCTTAAGTCCTGCAAATGGACTCACTGGACACCCCCCGGGTATGCTGCGGGTTCCAGGTTCCCTAGGACCTCCAAACCCAATTGACTCCAGATCTAGACTGATTATAGGAAGCCTGGAAGCCAACCAGGATTTAGGGCAGGCTTGGAGAGAAACAGTAACCTAGGGTAAAAATAAAGCCACTTAGGAAAGAATAGCTTATAGTTGGAAAGAAAAATCTAGCCATTCCTGAGGGATAGCATATCAGATAAGATAGCATAATGCCTCTTCGGTGGCATCGGATCACCACTTCTAAGTGGAAACACAAATCTTCCTCTTGCGTGACCCGAGAGTCCGACCCTGCAGTGCTGCACATGAGGTTGGCGAGAACTCTCGACAGCCCATGATCACGCACGATGGACGCTTGCATGGCTCACCAAGTCAACCTAAAACCTGCAACTTCTGTTCAATTCAGTGGCCAAGGGTTGGCATTGTGTAGGACTAAGGAAAGAGAACTTGCACTCTCTCTTGCTCACACCATCAGATTATGCCTGCTACAGTAGACAGTTCCAAAGGTGGCTGCCTCCCCTTCCTACACATGCCTGCTTCTCCTGGAGGCTGATGCCCATCCCCTTGAATCTGAGCTGGCCTTGGGACTTGCTTTCAACGAAGACTGTGTCAGAAGTACTGATCTGGGAGCCTAGTCAGTAAGAGGTCTTACAGTTTTCACTTTCACCCTCTTGGGATCCAGCTGCCACATAAAAAGTTTGCATTGGTTTGTTGAATGATGAGAAACCACTTGGGGAGAGAGAACCCAGGCCAACCCTCAGCCAGCCCGGCCCAGTTGATCTTACTGGATATGCAGCTGCTTGAGGGATACCACCTGGCACTATGTGGAGCAAAAGACCTGCGCAGACAACCCACAGAATCATAACAATAATAGGACGAAAGGTAACAGATAACTGAAATAGGAACTGGTACCTGGAAGTGGGCGCTGCTGCAGCAAAACCCTAACGCATTTGGCATTGGCCTTGGGACAGGTGGTGGTGGAAAAGCTGGAAAGGCCTCCTGCTGGTGATGGCTGGAAGAGCAGTGAGGAATTTACTTTTGGAGCCTTGAGAAAGGGTGATCCGCATTATGAAGTGGCAGAATGTTTGGGAACACTATTGCCTGCAGTAAGATGGAAGATAGCAAATATAACCCGTGAACTTGTGGGTCTGGCTGAAAGATTTTTCAGGCAGCGTATCAAAGGTATTACAAAAAAATAGGTGAACTAGAGAAGGAACTGTTTCATTTTCATGAAGAATTTAGAGAAAAATAGGTGAACTAGAGAAGGAACTGTTTCATTTTCATTAAGAATTTAGAAAATATAGAGTCTCCCCACTCAGCAAAACAGTCCCAAAGTAAAGAATGGCCTCAGGATCAAGACCAAATCAAGAGTGTGGCTCTAAGACCCCCTGTGAAGACCTCTGAAAGATTTGAGATGGTGCCTCATAGACACTCCCAGCTGGATAAAAGCTCTCAGGAATTTTAAGGATAATGTCCTTTAATAGCTTGAGTCATGATCAAAAGTAGAGAAGAACATTTGTAGGTGTGGCCTTTTACTAATAGAGTGGATTATAATTTGATACATAGAATATCTACAAAGTTTTAGAATAGTTGTACTATTTTGGACTAAAAAGGGACAGAGATGATTTAAAATGATCTCTGGGCATCTTTTCTACTGGCAGGAAGCAGGCTAAGGAAGTCAGAAGTTCCTCTGTCCCTTTCATTTGAACCTACAAAAAGCCTTATACCCCTTAAATATACATCCCAGTGATTTAAATCTTTGGTCTGTTCATATGCTGGGTAAGCCCTACGTCTCAGCAGAGTTGCAGCCAATACCTACTCTCCAGTTCATTGGACTTGCCCAGGACGACTAACAAAAAGATGATGATGGACAACGCTCGTGTCAAAAAACAGAAAGTATCTACAACTGCATGCAAGACTGTTCCATCCATTGGCCCCATAGGATCTAAGCCCCCTCTCAATTGGAAGCAGAGTGAGCATCACCATCCCAAAATCCTTAAGATAAAGAGAGCGGTCATTAGAGGTTCTGAGGGGAGTGGGGGGGAAGAATAGGTACTACATGGGGGCATTTTAGGGACATTGGAATTGTTCTGCATGATATAGCAATGATGGACACAAGCCATTATACATTTTGTCAAAACCTATAAAATTGTATGGTGCAAAGTGTAAATTGTAATGTAAACTCTAGGCCATGGTTAGTAGCAATGCTTCAATATTTGTTCATCAATTGCAACAAATATACTGCACTAATGAAAGATGTTATTAATAGGGGGAAATGTGAAAGGGGGAGGAGGTGGTATATATGGGAATCCCCTATATAGTCCATGTAACTTTTCAGTAATATAAAACTTCTTTTAAAATAAAGTTAAAAAAAAAAAAAAGAAACTCAGAAGCAAGTACAGGTCATTTCTTATGGAAAAGTAAGAAAAACACGGAGGATCAAGAGCCAAAAGCTTTGAGAAAAAAATGAATTGGGAAATCATGCCTAGGGAGCAGAAACTAGATCCTACCTAGCAACAGTCTCTGTTCCCAGAGTTAGGGAAACTGATGGCATTGCCTGGCTGGATTTCAGAATTCCTACGGACTAGTGACTCATTTGTGCGCTCCATTTTCCCCCCTTTTTGAAACAGAACTGACTATGGCAGTTATTCTATCCCTGTCTCATCAATGCAAGCTACTGTGGTAGTAACAATATAAAGAAAAACACGTTGGGAAGCAGCTGTGGTGCAATTGGTTGGGCTCCCGGTTACCATATGGGAGGCCCCAGGTTCAAATCCCGGAGCCTCCTGGTGAAGGCAAGCCGGCCCGCGCGGCGTGGCGAGCTGGTGCAGCAGGATGACCCAACAAAGGGAGACAAGCAGACACAGAAAAATGCAAAGCAAAATGGACACAGCAAGCACAAGCAGCAAGGGGGGGATACATACATAAATAAATAGATCTTATAAAAAAAATAAAATTAAATTAAAAAAAACCACGTGTATTTCACCAGGATCATTTTCTTTTATTTAGAAATCATTTAGATCATTTAGTCAGTTTTCAAAGGTTGTTTGTAATAAGCACATTTCTCTTTCATATTCACCCAAATAGGACAGAGTTGAAAACATATAACTATACTGGGTAGTGTGACCCCATTATTTAAAAAGTTGGGTTTAGGGCCTAAAGGCAAATCATAACACCAATTAGTCAGCAAACAGTTACAGAATTAGAACAGTAACCGTGCAGGTTGTGCAAAGCCACTGACAGAGACTGAGATGGCGCCCCCTGAAGTTGTGCAACACAGCGATGCTATTGTGTGCAAAGATGAGACACGGTTTTGTCCTAAACGCCTGGCACTCTAGCAGGAGCTGAATGGCAAAGGATATAGCAAAGGCGCACACACATAAAAAGCAACGATGAACATGTACTGTGGGGTGAGGGTGGAGACCAGAACACCGAGGAGTGTAAAATGCTCATAAGAAGAATCATCACTCACGTAGGATGCAGCTTACCTGACATGCTGATGGATGAGTGTGGTTGAGATCCCAATGGGAAGACACTATGTCAACAGACTTTTTGGCCATGTTGAGTAAATTCATCCAGCCTTGGAAAAGTGGTAAGTGAAATGGTGCGTTTTCTGAATAGTTAAGGCCTTCAGGAATATTTTCCACCAGGGCAATTCTTAGAAAAGATTTTGAAAAACAAACAAACAAAGTCTAGTCAAATTTGAAGCCACCAACCTTTAGACATGCATACAGAGACATCTGAAAAATATTCTTCACACTTTCTGAATGTGTACTTTCTTCATAATTTACACAATTTTTTCACCAAAGACCCCTTACGTTTCCCTTATGATAATCTACTGTGTTCTGAGATTTTCTGTTTCTCCACAGTTAGCACTCATATTGAGGAAAGCATGGTACGTATCCTTAATGTCTGATTTCAAGTTAGCCTTGAAATAAAAATTCAGAGCTTCCGACAAAGCAATTTTCTTCTAGTAATATATCATTTTTTTCTCTTCTGCCAGTGCAATAGTTACAGAAGGTACTACTTCTGGGAGCTTCTGGAGAACAAACATTAAGTTTTGCACATCTCCAGTTTCAAGTAAAATGTTGGGCATATATTAGATTTCAATTAATGCCATTATTATTGCTTTACCTCTCTAGAGGGGCTTCTCAGCTCAAGGTGTACACTGAGGCCGAAAAGATAAAAACCCGCCTATTGCAGGGCTTTCCTACAGTCTGAGGGGAGGAATTATAAAATAATAGTAATAGTCAAACAACAAATAAAATAAAATGAGCAGTATTCTACTAAATTTGTTTTCACTTTGCCTAACTCTTCTTGGTGTTACAGCTAAGGCTGGGTCGTTTTCACCTCTGAGTTAGCCAGGTGACACATGACTTTTTAATAAAGGAATGAACAAGTTTTTCCCAATTTAATAAATGTACATTCTCCTCAAATTCCCGATGGGGAAACCCCTACCTCTTTGGATGATGTCTGCAGTGCTTCCAGCACAGGGATCCGTTTTATCCATAGTTGCATCCCCAGGTGCAAAATTCGGGGCCAATAAATACTTCCTCATAAAAAATGATTGAAAGAATTTCATTTTCAACATGGAACCCAGCGCGTTTCAATAAAACTGTTCACTTTTGCTCTTAATGAGATTTGATCAATTAGCCAGTTTCAGAAACAAAAACAAAAAGTGTGCTTGTAAAATGCTCTTGCTTATTTGATGATCCTCGACTATCATAACCAGAATGGGGTCTAGGTATGTGACACCTGGAAATTCACAATTTGGGGGTCCATTCATCCCGCCCCCCACCTGCAATCTTATTTTTCAATGGGGCCTTGCAAAGCACAACACAAGCAAATCACTCTGCGCAATACAGAAATAAATATCACAGATCTTCCTAGTCCTCAGGACTCTATAACCTAGTAGGAGAGCCTGTCTCAGACATAATGATTCAAATAGGAGGCAGACTCTGAGAAACAGTGAAACAGATGTACGAAGTTCTCATTAGATGGATAATGCATCATCTAAAGTACCACTGGAGCATGGGTAGGAAGGAGTCATAAATTCTGGTTGGAGACACCTGGAATTGAGGAGGGGGTACTCAAAATGATCTTCGAAGATAGTTACACTTCTTTTTCTCCTTCCTCACTACCTTCTAAATTTTGGTATTTCATATCCATTTTCCAGCTCTAATCTCTACATTGGTCATTAAGCTGTCCCCTAACTAACCTTCAAATTTAAAGGTTGCTTCTTCTGTTTGGCTTTCCTATATCCCCAAACCAGGTTAAATCCCTTCTTATCAACTCCCATAACAGCCTGTACCTCCGCTTTCATCTTGCTAATCACTCTTGAAATTACTGGCTCAAGGCTGGCTTTCCCTGATAGATTGGAGGTGTATGAAGGCAGGGCCCTGGCTGGTTCAGTATTGTGTTCCCAGCACCTAATACACTGTGGCTCCCAGTAAGTATCTAAAGGATATCTGCTGAGTCCCATTAAAATCTGAACAACCGGGAAGCTTTTGGGTCCATTACAACTGACAAGGAACACAGAAAAGGAAGTAAATTAGGTACTGAAAGAGATAATTATCAAGAGAAAACGGGCCCAAATCCTAGTGTGGAAATACCTGTAGTTCTGTGATTAGAGAAAGTGTGAGAGAGAGAAGGTTCAGAAGGTGCCGAGGGCGAGGCAGGAAGGCAAGGAGGCCCGGGAGAAGGCAGTGAGGGCGAAAAGGGCGAAGAGGGGCTATTTTATCCACCTGTCAAACCCTTTGACGGCAACACGACAGATACGGAAGGTGCACGTTTTAACACTCTCCTCATTTAAAGTCCCATGATGTGTGCTAATTGAAGTCAGACGGTAGCAGATCATGGGTTTCAGCCTCCCATATAACCAACGGACATATTTCAAAACAACCAAGCAAAAAGGAATCCATCCAACAAAACAAAACCAAAACATAACAACGGCTAACAAATAGGAAATCTAACTAGTCTTAATTTCACCTCAATAGAAAAGGCATGCTGGAAAGACAAAAGGAAATTAAAAAAACCCAGATAAACCAACAATTAGAAATGAAGAGTGGGGGATAATCATGTAATTGTGAAGCCCCACACTACCTCTTCCTTCCTACCATTCCCTGTGGCTTCTGTGAGATCCGAGGAAGCAATCTCAGTCTCTTTTGGAAACCTTTAGGCCAGGTGTTCTCTCAGCCCTAGACCCAGGGGTAGAATTCAGAGGGACCTATGAACTTAGACCTTGCATCTTTATTTTCCCTAAGCCCTAACTGGAATCTACCATTCCATTCTGTTATGAACATAGGCAACAAATTACAGGAATATTAGCAGAATCTATGGTTTTGTTACCATTTAGAATCACAGATGTTTTCATACCATGTCACAGTCATTGCCAATATCTTCATGTATTCGTTACTACCTTTGAAATTATGGTGGTTTTTAGGTGTGCCGCTAGATCTTGTTATTTTGTAAATAAGTAGCACAGAATATACATGATTCTATCACAAATTTGTTTTACATATTTTGATAACTTTGTTTCAATACTATTGGTTTCCTTTATAATTCTATGTATTCTAACCTTGTCATTATAAACGTCATTCAGAGAAAGGGTCCCTGGGCTTCATTAGATTGCCAAAGGGGTCCGTGGTGGGGAGGGGCAGGGCGGTCCTCAGCGGGGTTCACTGGATGCGGGGGAATAGACAGACACAGAACTAGGCTAGGAAGGAAAAGAGGGAGACCAGAGACGTACAATCTCAAACCAGCCTCCCCGTTAAGGGTTTTTTACCATTTGAAACAAAGAGAATTAATCATTAGGGTGACATTTCTAAGGGTTGGAAAAATTAGTTTTTGCTTTGTACCTGGGGTCTGGTAATCTTGGTGTGGTAAGGATTGGGGGTGGTACGGATGTGAAAGTAGGGATAAGGACAGATGTGAAGAAACAGTCAAACAGCAAGGGAATGCACAGCTATATATTTTTGGTGGAGCTAAATCTGGTTAATGTTAAATCTGCAGCTCGGCGTGCTTGTGAGGAAGAGTCACAGTGAATTTGCTAACATTATAAGGTTCAGTTCAGTGCCTTAATATTGAAGCTATACTGGGCTTTTCTCGTACTACAGTGGTTGCTGGGTGTGGTTTCCAGGTCTTGGCCACATGGCGAGGGAGAAGCGCCACAGGTAAGCAGTCAAGTCAAGGGTTTACTGTGAAGGGAAAGGACACGCGCAAGATTGAGTGTGGGCGTGCCCAGTGGAGGGGCGCTCCGGGCTGGGTCACCCTCCCATGGAAATGAAGGTGCAACATCCCACTGGTCCTGTCATAGGCAAAAGGAGAAGCACAGCATTCTCACTGGTTCCATATGTCTCAGCCTGAGTGCGGTCAGGGGAGCGGGTAGGCACGGGCTGCTGGTCATCTGCTGCCTTCACGCACCCGGCCTTGGGTGGTGGCTTGACGTCGCGAAGCTGCCCAAGCTGTGGTTCTCTGTCTGTTTCCACACAGAACTGCCTGCTTTGTCCCACTGTCCCCGTGCTCCCCCGTGGCACTCTGTTCCCCTCAGCTCCCTGTGCCAGCCTGCCTCACAAGGGCACACAAAAAGGTTAATCAGTTCTAATTCGTGGGATAAAGCATCATTTATTTTTTCTCTCTACTCCACACACATTCCTATCAGATAGTTTCCCTTGATAATTCAAGCCTCGAGAGTGGATAGGATTATCAAGTTCTAGAAGAGAATTGGGCCAAAGCCAAATGTGTAAATCCAAACACTGAGAAAGTGGGGCAGGTGAAGGCCAGAAGAAACTACTGGAAAGACGAGGCGGGCAGTGCAATTCCCTGGCAGCCAGGGAAAAGCAGGCTTATTAGTGCTATTTGTTTATTTTACTCAAAATAAATTATGAATTTACATTAAAAATAGAGCCCCCTCCCCAGGTTGGGGGCTAAGCACACCTAGGTTTGCGTCCACACTTGCGAACCGCAGGCAAGAGGCCCGGAGCTGCCCCTCCTCACGCGCTCTCGGCCTCCTCACCCTGCCTGGAGGCCGCGCGGGGGACAGCGCCGCCTCTGCCCTGCCAGAGCAAAGGCCTTTGAAGTCAGCTTTGAAAGGACTTGACTTAATTTTGCAACCTATCCTTTTTTTCCCTTTAACAACAGACAGCCGGCTACTCTCCAGGGGCCCAATCTGATTAGCATATGCAAGACTCATCTACCTGCGATGACTGCCTTTGCTGGGAAAGAGAGGAGGAGGCGGTTATCGTAGTCACCTGTGGGCAGGTCACTGGCATGCCTGCTTATTATCCTCCCTCACCTATGCCCAGAGGTGCCGACTATTTCTGACACCTCCTAGGGAAGGGAAGGGCTGAATAAGCTGTGACAATACAGCAACATCTTTTTATGCCTCTTACAAATGATCTATATCCAGGGAGCTAAGGTGGCATAAATGCAAGAAAAAGCTTTACATTGTTAAGAGATTTTCAGATAGAATTCTAACTGTTCTTATTAAGTATGCTATTTATTCTCCAAACTTAACGTGACCATCACAACTTCTCTTTAGACTTTTTTTTTATTAGAGAAGTTGTGAGTTTGCAGAACAATCATGCATAAAATACAGGATTCCATATATCGCCCTATTACTACCACCTGGCATTGGTGTGGTACATTCGTTACAATTTATGAAAGCATGTTTTTATAACTGTGCTATTAACAATAGTCCATGGTTTAACTTAGGGCTCACTGTGTTGTGCAGTTCCATGGATTTTTTTTTTTTTTTAATTTTTATTCTAGTACCATACATACAACCTAACATTTCCCCTTTTAACCACATTCACATATATAATTCAGTGCTGGTAATTACGGTCACAATATTGTGCCACCAATACCACCATGGATACCAAGCAAAAGTGGGTTCTTTTCTCCTGATGCAACTTTTTTTTTCTTTATTTTTAAAGGAGCTTTAGATTACATAAATGTTACATCAAAAATACAGGGGCTTCCCATATACCTCACCTCATCCCCCTCCCATGCTTTCCCCCATTAACAATATCTTTCATTAGTGTGGTACTCTTCTTAAAATTGATGAACACATATTGAAGCATTGCTACTAACCACGGACTAGAGTTTACATTATGGTTTACACTTTGTACCACACAATTTTATAGGTTTTGACAAAATGTATAATGGCCTGTATCCATCATTGCAAAATCATGCAGAATGATTCCAATGTCTCAAAAATGCCCCATGTTACAGCTATTCTTCCCTCTCCCTACAAGTGCTTCAAAGCCAATTCCCTAGACACTGGCGTTTCAAAGAGAGAAAGGGTTTACTGGGTCGCACAAGCAATGGAGCACAGCAGGCCTCATGGCCCGAAACTGCCTCCCCGATCTGCAGAAATTCTAATATTTTGTAACATCAGGGTGCTAATGAATAGTTGGGGTGGAGCCGGACACAGGTTCCTTCGCTAATAAACATTAAGGGGTTGAACGTGTTCGGGGGACGGTAAGGGAGCAAACCAGGGCCAGTCACAAGGATTCGGGATGGCGTGCACAGAACCAAGGTCAGCTCCAAGGCTTCCCACAGGCCATTAAACAGAGGAGGCGGAGGGACCCGCGTGCCAGCAGGACGCTTTCACCAGGGTGAGGGCAAGTCTGGAGTAACAGGGAGCGGGCGAGACCCCTCTCGCCGGCTTCAGCCACTTCAGAGAGTAACCTTTTGCTATTTATATTATAAAGACACCCATATAACGATTTTATAATCATGAGTATTTGTTAATTCTTAACCTCGGTTACAACATCAATTAC
>JAQZBX010095267.1:0-11932 GCA_029593785.1 Cabassous unicinctus
GGCGCCGGGAAGCGAACCCGGGGCCTCTCATATGGCAAACGGGAGCTCTATCCATTGCGCCACACCCACTTCCTGCCATGAGGTTGCTGCATCAGCCCACTGCACCGCTCAGGCCGGCGTTCCCTCACAAGGAGGCCTCGGGACGCGAACCCGGGCCTCCCATCTGGTAAACGGGGGCTCTATCCACTGAGCCACACCCGCTTCTCTGTATTTTTAAATAATAACAAATTTCTTCCTGTCTGTCAGACTTAGAAAGAAAAGACTATCTGTCGATGCCCTCCACGATAAACAACAAAATGAGCTTAAATTACATCCACATGCCCTTTGCTGCCTCTGCCTTACATTTTTTTGCTGTCACATTATTGGACTTTGGTGCTAGACTATTATTCTCAATCACTTATTATTTTGACATTTTGTGGAAGTGTAGCAATTATATTGTTTTCCGGAGGAGAAAACAGAAGAATTTTAAGACCCTTTAGCCCGACTTCCAGAGCTTCTGAAATTGTGTCATTTTGACTCATCTCTAGGACCGCAGCTTCAAGTAAGATTTTCCAGGAAAGTTTGCAGGTGGTGGAATCCCCAAGTCCGTCTGTACTTAAGGATGTCTTTCCATTGCTTTTCTTTGCAGACAGAATCATAGCAGGGTGTGGAATTCTCGGGTCACACCTTTATCCTTCAGAGCTCGGAGGTGCAGTGAAGATGTGCTGCTGTGTGTGATACTGGAAGCTGGGGGAGACTCTGGCTCTGAAGCCAGACTTCCCGGGGTCAAACCCTGCTCTATGACTCGGCTGTGCCAATCATTAGCTAATTATGTGCCTGGAGTAGCTCTGGGTTTGTCAATCAGAAACAAGGCTGAAGCATTTATTTACAGAAGGACAATAAGCTCTGAATGTTTTTAATAAACTTTTTTTTATGACGAAGAGCGAACAAACAAACAAACAAACAAATGAAACATGACGAATAATAGTGCCTGCACGCCAGGGTTGTGCTGGGGGTTGAAGGCGACCGTGCACGTGGGTAGCAGAGTGGCTGGCACGAGGTGAGAGCCGAGCCAAAGCAGCTTTGGAAGTCATTGCTCACCTGGTTGCCATGGAGACGTGTGAGCCTGCTTGCTCGTTTTTCCCTGGATGGTTTGCGTCCTCTGTCTGGCTCCCTGTACGTTCTTTATCTTTGAAGTTTAGCAACTTCATCAGAATACTTCTCAGTTTTGATAGGCCCCTGGTACTTTTTTTCTGATATAAGATGAGCTCTTTTAATTTGTAGAATGCAGTCTTCCTTTATTTCATGAAAGCTTTCTTCTATGAAATGTTCAAATATATTTTTTTCCTCTTCTATTGGTTTTGTTCCTTTTCCAAAAAATCAGTTATGCACAAATTAAGTGTGTCCGGGAATTTTTAAAAATTTTATTACTGAAAGAAAGATGCTGTCCTCAGGCCACCACCCCGTTTTGGGTTTTCTTGGCGCAATTCAGGCAGGTAAATTGAGGCTCAGCTTTAAACTGCCTCCGCACACGCACTTGCCAGATTAACGGCCATTCTTGCTTCCCTCTGCAGCTCAGAGACGACGTCCAGGCCGCACTGAGAGCTTGTGGCTGGATCTCCTTCTCGGTGCCCGTGCACCTCTCCTCCCACTAGGTGGGTTAGTTTCCAAACCTGCTTCTGGCCCTGCCCTTGCAACAGCGGCTCCTGACTTTACGTGGGCTCCCCCGCCCCTTGCAGGCCGCGGCTCCCTGGGGCCTCTCGCCCTCCAGATTCTCCAGGGGAGCGGTGGATCCATGTCCTCTCCTCTTGGAGTTCCCAGTTCTCTCGTGCCTTGCCCGCCCCTGAGAGTTATGTGGGGAGGTAGCAACGTCTCTCTCAGGAGTCTTATTTCACCACGAGGCTTCCCTCCTGCCCTTAGCAGCTGGGAAGATGGTCTGGGTTTGCTGCGTCCCTGGCAGTTGCCCCCCACGCCTCCTGCTCCCAGGGGCCCTCCATGTCTTAGGACGAAGAGGGGACGGGTCCAGGGGGCAGGCAGTGCAGTGCACAGTGTGATTTCTCGGGTCTTTGTCACCTTTCCTTTCTCAGCTTCTTTTTCCACTGCTTTCTTTAGGCCCTTGAAGCCTGTCCCCGTGTCATTGTTTTCTGACATGTTGATTCTCATTTATCTCTGCTGCAATTTCATTTCTGTGATTGTTTTAGTTATTCTTAGGCTCATCAGCCAACTTTTCCTTTCCTCCCATTGTTTTATTATTTCTATTTTCATCTCTTCCTTGTTCTTTGATCCCCTGGTTTGTGAAATTGATGATCTATTAATTTTTTGAAACTTATTCATTCATTCAACAATTATTTATTGAATATCTTCTATGTAGATGTGCTTTACTGGCCCTGGGCTGTGCTGATGGAAACGATGGCTTGGCTTCTAGTTTTCATGGAGTTTATGATATAACAGGTGCAGGGAGTAGATTTTGTCTAATTTTTCCAGTTTCCTGGAGTGTGTGTTTCACCAGTCTCTTGCTTATTACATACCTTTCCTTATTTACCATCTTTAGTACCCTTTGTGTGGAGCTCCCATGCTGGAGATTTTCAGCATATCGTTCTTTTTTAAACGGAGGACGTTCTAGTCGACCCCCTATTGGAGGGGCCTCCTTTTGACCGCCTGGTTTACTTAGGCTCTGTGCTAATTGTGTCCTTACCCTGGAGCTGGAGGGCTGGACACGAGGGCTTGGTGGAGCCTGCTTGCTAGTGTGACCGCCTGGCAGGCAGGGCAGTGGGCTGTGCAGTGGGCAGCTGGCGCCCTTAATTGTGGTATGGAGTCTCTAAACACCGCCCCCCGACACTGTGGGACCCCGTGTCCTGGGAACACCTGGGATGCCAGCCAGGTGTGCAGCACCTGCCCTCGTGGGGGCCGAAGGTGTGCTCTGCAGAAACGCACCTTTTGTCCTGAGCTCATCTTGCTTGGTGACGTTCACTCGGCACAGCCCGGCGCCACCACAAACAGCACATGCTCTGAGGTGCTGGGTCCTCCGCCTGCACCCTGCGGGGCCGGAGTCCCTGTGGGGCCGGTCCAGAGCCGCCCGCCGGCAGTTCCCCAGGTTCCCCGGCGGTGCGTGCGAGAGCGGGGCCCCCAGGAGGGGAGAGGACAGCGGGAAGCTGCTGCCCCACCGACGCGCTGGAGACGGCTCCTCGTTCAGGGACCCTCTCTCTGGTCAGAGCAGTAGGGGCACCTCATGGCCACCCCAGACCTCTTCCCCCCTTCTGAAGGCGCTCACGTGCGGCGAGGAGCGGCCGGCGCTGGGCCTCGGGCCCCTCACTCTGGAGCCCCGGGGTGGGTTGTGGCCATTCCTTGATCACCCTCTGGGGGGAGTTTCTTTGTCCTCTTGGTCCCTTTCTGGTGGCACCAGGGAGGGTAATTAGATATGCATCCCCCCCCGCCGCCATCTTCCTGGATGTTCTTTGTCTCTCTGTTTTTTATAATTCTTTAATTATCATATTTATACCCCTTTTCTTATTTCTAATTTCATGTATCTGTTTCTTTGAATTTTTTTCTCTTTTAGAAGAGCTCCCCCACCAAGAACAGGAAGCGGCGACGTCCCCCCTGGAAACGGGACCACGAGGCCCTGGCGCCCGTTTAGGAGGAGTTCAGGAACGGGCTGCCCGTGGAGCACAGCTGCAGGGTGCAAACCAAGAGAGGGGTTTGAGGCTGCTCAAGGGTCCTGGTGGCAGGTGGCAGGGAGTTCGAGCCCAAACCGTGCAGGGTGCCCGTGTGAGCCCCGGCACCCGCCGGGGGCCCACCTGCCTGTTCACGAGCCTCGGATGCCAGCAGGCAGGAGGAGCGGCAGCTGCTTCTCCCTGCAGGGCCCAGCGCACCTGCTCTTTCCGAGCGCCCCCGTCATGGGCACGGCTCCCCTCTCGGCCTTCGGAACTGCCATTCTCTTCTTGTCACAGGCTTTTCCAGAGCCTGGACCCTTGGGTGGGTGTTTTCATTTTTTCATTTTTATTTTTTTACAGTTTTGAAACTTTTTTCCTGTGTAACAAGAAACAAAAGACAAAACGGAACACTGAATAAAAAATAAACACATGTGGCTTTGGGAAGGGCGGGGGGCAGCGGTGACTAGGCCTTGTGCGTGGCAGGCGTGTTTTGGGAGCCCTGGAGGATCTGGGCGCGTGCACGTCTGAGGGGAGTGGATACCGACCCAGGCGGAGCTCAGCCTGGGAACTGGACTCCCAGGACTTCTGGAGAAGGCAGAGCTCTTTGGGTTAGAGGCTTGTGCTCCTGGCTCTGAGACCCTGGGCAAGTCCTCTGTGCCCCAATTTCCTCCTCTTTAAGATGGATGAACTGCAGGGTGCTGTGAGCTACACTATAAAAACAAAAACAAAACCACCTGGCACTGAAATGTGTGTCTGAATATGATTAAAAGGGGAAATGCTAGATTGTATATATAGCAAGAGAATAATAATAGTAATAAATCCATGAAGCTACAATACACAGACAGTGAACCCTAAGTTAAACCACGGATCTTGGTTATAGCACAATTATAAAAATGTGCTGCTGTCAACTGTGACTAATGTTCCAAACGATGCAAGGTGTTGGTGGTGGGGCATGGGAATCCAGGCGTGGGAATCCTGGATTCTATGCATGATTGTTCTGTAAACCCACAACTTCTCTTTAAAAAAAAGTAAAACAAACAAGGAAACAAAAACAGCTGGTGCATTCTGGGTGCCCAATAACCACTCCTCCCTTTCCCCAATGTGCTCTTGCAGCGTTGGCAGGAGTGGGATATGAGAAAACGGGGAAGCTAGGGCACCTGTTACATACCAGGCGATGCGCCGTGAGTGGGGTCACGGGCTCCGGAAGGCGCAGAGGCTGCTGGGCCCCGAACCCGAGGACCGAGGAGGCAGCAGGCGACCAGACCTCGTAATTCCCGGGGAGAGCTCGGCCTTTCAACCAGGGCTTAAGGTTAGGGTTAGGGTTAGCAAGGGGGTTACTTTTAAAGAAAAAGCCTCCTCCAAGGGCAGCCAAGGAAACTGAAGGTCAGAAGGAAGCCAGGGTGGCTTCTCACAAACCCCAAAGTGATCAGAAAGGGCTTCCAAGAAGGATTCCTTGGCCACGGGGCGGGGCACGCGGGCGCTAGGGCGTTTTCCACGTGCTGGTCGCTGGGCGCACCTAGCACTGTCAGGGGCCCAAGGGACTGGCTTATCTGGTTGGATTCTGAAGCACAATCAGGAAATAGACTTTGTCTGGAGCACCCATAATTTCTTTTTGTTTTTGAGCGAATGCAGAGGAAAGTGAGGTCCTTCTGGGGTTGGGTTCATGCACAGTGCTCCGTGCCTTCAAGATGGCACTGATGTGGGCACACTGTGTGGGGGTGGGCTAGCCATGTGCCCTGATGGGAGCACCGTGTAGTGGTGGATATATACCTAGGAGTGGAATTGCTGGACTAGGGTAACACTATGTTTAATATTTTGAAGAACTGCCAGACTGTTTTCCAAAGTGGCTGCATCATTATATATTGCTACCAGCAGTACAAGTGGGTTCCAGTTTTTCCACATCTTCATCAATACTTGTTATTGCCTGATTTTAAAAAAAAAAATAGCCATCCCAGTGGGTGTGTTTCATTGTGATTTTGATTTACATTTCCCTAATGACTAATGATGTTGGACATTTTTTTCATGTTTTTATTGGCCTTTTGTATATCTTCTTTGGAGAAATGTCTGTTCAAGTGTTTTACCCATTTTTGATAGGATTATTTGTCTTTTTATTGTTGAGTTCTAAGAGTCCTTTATGTACTCTGGATTCATGTCCCTTATCTGACATATGATTTGCAAATATTTCTTCCCATTATACAGGTTGTCTTTTACTTTCTATATGATGTCCTTTCAAGCACAACATTTTTTATTTTAATGAAGCCCAATTTATTACTGTCATTCTACTGCTGCTTGTGCTTTTGGTGTCATACTTAAGATACCATTGCCTAACGCGATGTCATGAAGATTTACTCACATATATTTTTCTAGTTTTATGGATTTAGCTCTTGAATTTAGGTGTACGATCAATTTAAAGTTATTTTTTCCATATGGTATGAGGTGAGTAGGGCTCCGCGTTCATTCCTTTGCATGTCTACATCCAACTGCCAAATGCCATTTGTGGAAAAGCCTTTCTCTCCCCCATTGAATTATCTTGCACTCTTGTTGAAATGACCATAAAGATGAGTGTTTATTTCTGGACTCTCAATTCTATTCCATTGATTTATCCTTATTAGGTCTTGGGATATTTTTGTTTTAGTTTTCACTTAAATCCAATATGACAATCTCACATTTAAAGTGATTATTGATAGAGTTGGATTAAAATATACCATCTTTGTAGCTGTTTTTGTTTTCATTTGGTCTTTGTTTCTTTGCTCCCTCTTTTCCTGCATTTTCTTGTTTTATTTGAGCATTTTAGATGACACCATTTTGTCTCCTCTGTTGGACTCTCATTTATACTTTTAAAATCTTTTGTGGTGGTTGCCTTAGGGTTTACAATATGCATTTAAAAGTAATGTAGGCCCACCTTGAAGTAATCTCTGCTGCTCCTGGTGTGCTGTGGGCGCCTCGAAAGCGCAGCCCCAGTCCTTCCGTCCCCTCCCGCAGGACACCGTTGCCACTCACAATGCAGGTAGGCATGTTTCCGTTTTCTTTTAGACTTTTCAGAATTTAGAAAAGGGATTTTGTCGTGCTCTCGTTTACTTCTTCTCCAGCACTCTTCCTCTATGTGCATCCGAGGTTCTGACCTAAATCACTCTCCTTCCGCCGGAGGAACCTCCTTAACCTTCTCACTGGCAATGAGTTCCCTCAGCTCTTCCCCACATCACTACTGAAAGCTAATTCCACTGGACATTGAACTTGAGAC
Organism: Cabassous unicinctus; assembly: GCA_029593785.1. Lineage (NCBI taxonomy): Eukaryota > Metazoa > Chordata > Mammalia > Cingulata > Chlamyphoridae > Cabassous > Cabassous unicinctus. The sequence continues at coordinate 6,871 of JAQZBX010095267.1, forward strand.
TGGAGATTTCTTTCAGCACTTCAGAGATTTTGTTCCACTTTCTTCTTGCTTGTGTGCGTCTGGTGAGAGGCCTGCTTTCCACGTTCCTCTCTAGGTCAGGCCTTCTTTCTTCTTGAAGACTAGGCCTTGTTGGGGTAACAGCCTGGGTGGGTTTTAAGCCCACCCACGCCAGGAGGGGCTCTTTCTCGGATCCACAAGGCAAAGGCCAGGGGGCAGGAGTGCAGCGAGGGGAAGGGGGTGTGAGGGAGGGCGGAGGAGACGCGGGCAGAGAAGGTGACGGGGGAGTAGACTGTGAAGGGCCGTAGAGACGCGTGCTTGGGTGACACGGGCAGTTGCGGCGGGTCGGAGCAGGGCAGGACCGCTCGTTCAGGTTTTACCGGACCGCCTGGCTGCTGTTGAGAGGATGTAGGAGGAAAGGCAGACCCGTGAGGAGGCCACTGCAGGGCCCGGGCAAGAAGCGATGCTGGCTTGGACCCCAGCGTGGGGACAGGCGGTGTGGGAAGTGATGAGACTCTGAACACATTCTGAAGGCAGAGCCGACTGAGTTTGTTAAAGGACTGGGTGAGGTGAGAGAGAGGCAGGAGCCAAGGAGGGCGGCGAAACGTCTGAGCAGAGCCAAACCTGGAAGCCTGGAATTAGCATTCTCTGAAATGGGAGGAGCATCTGGGGGGAAGACGCAAAGTTACACGTACCCCTTATTCTTCTGAGGAGAGAGCAACAGCAAGGAGGGAATTGGGTGTGTGCTTCAGGAGTTTAGAGGAGAGGCCATGCCAGAGACATAAATTTGGGATGCGTCAGCCTGTAGAAGGTACTAGAGCCTAAGACGAGATCTCCTGGACAGCAGGCCTAACCGGATAACCAAGGAGGCTCCAGGACTGAGCCCCGGGACACTGCAGAGTTTACAGGGCTTTGCCACAAGGAGGAACCAAGCAAGTGTGGCTGGTGACGGAGAAGGGGAGCCAGGCAGTGCCCTGAGCGCCCAGAGAAGAAAACGTGTTAAGGACGGGGAGGGATCGGATGTGCAAACGCTGCTGAGAACCTGAGTGAGCCGAGCACAGAACTGCCCGCTGGAGTCAGCAACGGGACGTTGCTACTTCCTTGCAAGGGCAGTTTTAATGGAGATGTGTTTTTCCCAGCCACGTCTGGCTGTCCAGGATGAGTAGGCGAGAGCTGGAGTAAACAAGGTAGGAATTTTGCCAGGAGAGAAAGAGGTAGGGAGTTGAGGGCGTATGCCAGGAGATGATGATAGTGGCCAGTCACAGACTCCAAGCCGGGTGGCAGGAGACTGAGGGGCAACAAAGGGGCAACAGGGCCAGTGGGTTGTAGGCCCTGCTTCTCTCCACTTCTCTGCTCAAAATCGACCAGTGACTCCCCATCACTGTTTAACATTTTTGACAGAAGTCAACAACTATGTTGGGACCATCACAGACAAAGCCCTGTGTTAGGATACGTGGCTCAAAGACCGTCTGTGCCACCAAGGGAGGCAGGCATGTCACGCGAGAAGAGAAAGGACCCCGTGCGCTGTGAGGAAAAGAGAGTTGATGCTGAGGAGTTCAGAAGTCTCCAGGATGGGATGCTGGGCCACCCTTCAGGTCTCGTCTCCCCCACGCCCTGACAAACCCAGTGTGGGCTCATCTTCCCTCCGAAGGAGCTCTCCCCTCTGCCTCCCCCACGCCTTTTACACCTGGTGATATCCTCCTGGGAAGCCCACCTGCACGCCTACCCCTAATCCCCAACACAACTCTCTCGCCTTCCCTAAGGCAGAGCTGACTCTTTAGCAGGAAGGAGCTCCCTGGGCCTGGGCGGCCTCGGCGCCTCTCACAGGCAGATGGGGGTCTCGTCTCTCCCTGAAGGCAGCAGGGAACCCCCCCGCCTGCCTGTGTGGAGGTCCCTCCTTCTAATAAAGCAGTAGAGGCCGCGGTGGCAACAGCGGTACAGAACTAGGCTGGAAACGGTTAAGATCAGCGCTGCCTTGGGTTTCTGGTTGCCATGGACACAGTGTTTTCTATCATTGGTAACTGGTCTCCGTGGTGAGCTCACGCGTAGAGCTAGAACCCTAGAAAGGCTGGGGACGGGAGTGTTTGCTGTGGTTCATCTGACTTTTCCTTGCGCCTGGCGCCGGGGGTGGGGAGGGCAGGTGGGGGACAGGTAGAGGGGACAAGACCGAAAAGGTGGGCTCTCTAGTGAGCTTCCCCAACAAATATGATGCCGTCAGTTAGATTAGATCTTGTTTTAGAAGCACTGATATCCCCTCCTGTCAAGGCTGCGTGAGACCCCCCACCCCCTGTGATCCGTGGCACCTCTTGAGATGACCAGCCGGGGATTTGAAAAGTGGGTGGAAGTGATTTCCACAGTAAGGGATGGAATCCCACGCCAGGGAGTCCAGGGAATGTGCGGATGTGGCCCAGGTAGGGCCACCAGCAGGAGACGGAAGGTGGGCCCTCTGCTCCCCTCCAGGTGGGACCCTCTGCGTGATGCGGTGGAGACACGTGCGGGGCTTTCGGCCCTCGGACTCCCTTTTGTCTGGCACTTAGAGATGGTCTTTAGCCAGCAGAAGGCATCGGCCTCAGGAAAGAGGCAGGGTGCAGCCCCAGGTAGAGCTGGACAGGCCACCCAGCGTTTTGGAAACGAGCCAGTGCAGGGACTTGCTGGGGGCTGGAGCTGCTTCCGCCTCTCTCCTGCCGGCGTGCTGGATTAGGCCTGGAGGTGCACGCTTCCACCACCTGGCCCTCTAGCCACGAGCTGAGAGAAAGCTACTGAAAGCAAAGCCCTAGACAGGGAGGGAAACACACCTTTCCTTATCCACAAAACCAGGATTTAGAGGGACTTTGCTCGAAAATTAGTGAAAAGAGTAAAACCTGACATGGCAGCTAAGAAAATATTTTATTGCTAAAAGATGGAGAGCATAGTAAAATGCAGAGGAGGAGAGTCTGGGAAAATTTTTAATCCAAGAAGGAGAAGCAGTGTTTAGAAAGGACCTGCGCGGCGTTCTCGGAATAGTTCAGGAAGGGCTGGGAGTACGTGGTGGATGGAGGAGGGAAGCACAGGGCAGACACAAGGTGCCGGCGTGGCCGCAGCAGCCCAGTGCGGGCGGCGTGGAACTGTGCAGGGAAAGGAGAAAGAGAACAGGCTTCCTGTGAGAATCCACGTCCAGCTGTCACTGGGAGGATGACACAGCGTGCAGAGACCAAAGAAGGCTGCTGCATATAAGCGTAAAGCTAGACAAAATAATCTCTCTTCAGCTGTTACTCTCGAGCTATATATGTAGAGAAAAAAGCTTTCTGACAGATTAGCTTTGTTATTGCAAAATCTGTGTAGGATTTCTTTCACTTGCCAGTTTTCCTGCAGGAACATTTTTGTGATTTTTCTTCCAGCCCCTCATTTTCAAGCTCATGTTGTTCTCGTGAACAAAGGCAAGTCTCTTTGATTTGGTTTGATGCTTTGAGCAGAGCAGAATTTCAGCTCTCTGAAAAAACCTGATGTTCCACCTGTAGGAGGGTTATTATAAGGCATAAAAGTTTATACCCATTAAGGAAAAAAAGGCAGATAGCTATGCTTATTAAAGATAATTGTGGCATTTAAGCTTAAGGACATAAATTGGTCAGGTGGGTAATTTAATCTGGCAGACATCAAAATTATATTTAAATGTTAGAGAAAGGAGACAAAACAGAGATGTCTGTTGGATTGGCTCGACATGTTTTTGAATACCTTACCAAGGCCTGAGAATATTTCCTTTAATTTCTTATTCCCCGCTCTGTTTTGACTCAGGTTCATCTGAAAATCGTAGCTTTTGGGGAACTTGCTGACTTTGTTTCCACTCAAGTGTGGCTATGGACACTTAGTTATTATTTCCATCCCACTGTAAATATCTCAACTCCAAAGCCACTGGAATGTGGTGTGTTCTTCCTATGGACGAGCCAAAGTAGGAGGAATTTGAGCAACTGCAGCTAGCTGCTTGGTTTCTGAATGGGCCGTAGAGCTGAGTGTTCCTGAAAACAGATCCAGAAGAGGACGTGGCATCTCCTTAGGAAGCCAGCTGAGGACTTTGCAGGGGCCGAGCCTCATTTCCAGCTTTGTGAAGGACAAGGACTCGCTAAGGGGTAACGTAGCTGACATTCCACACGCAGTCAGGGAAAGTAGACTTGGCCGTGACCAAGCTCTTGGCCTCTGGCCTCCACACCCTTTGCTTTTCTCCCATCTCAGCACAAGTGTCATCTCCTCAAGGTTGCAACTCTACGTGTCATCCTCAGTTGATCTCCTTGGTATCTGGGCTCTCCACCTAAGGCAGGGATGCTGCTGGGCGTTGCTCACCACCGCATGCCCTGTGGGCACTCAGTCAGTACTTGCCGAAGGCTGAATGAACTCAAGGGATCCTTAGGGGGAAATTGCCAAAGGCGGTCCCGGTGGTCAAACGCTGGAGCCGCTGGACTCGGCGGCCTGTCAGTAAGGCCTCTCTCGATGCTGCCACCCAGTGGCGGGGTAGGAAGCGCTCCTCCCAGGCGCTCCTCCTCCTCCCTCCTCCCCCTCCTGGCCATCAACCCAGGACCACCCTGGCTGCTGCTTTAGGGCTCACGAGATCCTCTTATCCCAGAATCTCAGAGCTTAAGAATACCTCCAGCTGAGAGAACAAAGAAACATTAACCATTATTTCCAGATATATTCCTTAGCAATTAAGCTGCTCTTTTCTTTTCTCCCCCCAAATTTATTACGAAAAATTTCAAATCTGTTGAAAAGTTGAAATAGTCCCATGAACGTTCTCCATGTACATTTATTAGTTGCGAACATTTTACCAATTTCCTTTATGTGTCTCTTTATATGTGTACATATTTTCTTTATTTTGCTGAACCAATGAAAAGTGAGTAGAGACACAGTGACATTTCACCCCTAAATGCCTCACCGTGGCTCCTAAGGCCATTCTCCTACATGACTTCAAGCTCGTCATCACAGCCAAGATGCTTAACATCAGTACAAAAGTCCAGCAATCCATAGTTAAAATTTTCTCCTTGGCCCAACAATGTCTGTTATAAATAATAAAAAAAAAATATCCAGAATCTAATAAAGG
>JAQZBX010095268.1:0-11686 GCA_029593785.1 Cabassous unicinctus
CCAGCTTTCTGCTTTGACTCTGAAAATTCAAAGTGAAACGTGGGGTAGCATGAGTCATCGGGGTTAGGAACTCACGTAGTTCCCAAAGATTCCTGGATCTTGAAATCACAAGCGATCTTTATCTGCTGAACCCCGGCCGACGGGCAGCCAGACAAAGAATGAGCTCGTGCAAGGTCATGTGCAGGGAACAGCTGAATTTATTTACTTCGTCCAGAAAACAGTCCAGCTAGTCACTGTGTAACGGAGTGAAACCCAATCTCTGCACACAGGTGGAGAGGAGAGGAGAGGAAGAGACGAAGCACTTACAGATGCCACCTTCAGACTAGCAGGGACCCCAGCCTGTGGCCCATGAGCAGGGGCCTTGTCCTGCTTCCTCCCAATAGCACATACGAAGATTTGATTTGTTTGGTATTTTATGCAGCCTTGGGGAGCTTTCTCCCTGGGTGCTGAAAATAAAAGTACACTCAAATCACATTGACTTGAAAGAGTACAGAGGATTGATTTGATTATTATGGAAGTGTGACGCAAATAGTAATAGTTACTATTTTTAAAATGCTTACTTGAGCCAGACCTTATCTCATATAATCATCGCAATAACCCTCCACTAGGAGGTAGGCACAGTCAGCATCTCATTTCAGAGATGCAAAAGCAGAGGCACAGAGAAGTTATTCACCTTCCCCAAAGGCACACAGATAACAAGTGGCATGTCAAGGCTCAAGCCCAAGAGTGTCCGCCCGCTTTGCTCTTGACCGCTGTGCTGTAAGGCCACGTGTTAGTTGGCAGTTACCCAGAGACAGACCCCCTCCAGGTGAGGAATGCATTCCTGAGCTCCCAAAAGACACCCCATCAGCACTAGAGGGGCGCTGTCCTGCCAGCCTGGCAGCAAGTGCTGGAGAATTGCGCCTCGGAGCTGGACACCTTGACGTCCTTCACGCCAGCAGGGTGACCCCAAACCTATGCCCACAGCTCAGTGAGGCTATTTTCTCTGAAAAACGGCTCAGAAATGGGCTGGAAACCTGAATATTACGCTTTTTGTAACTGTATTAGCTGCAGGTACAGACTTAGATGGTTTTCAGATGGGGGCTAAATGGCCAACGTGAAGAAACGGAGGGCAGGAAAAGGCCTGCTGTGGATGGGCAGAGACGCGGAGCAGACGGATAACAGGAAACGCTGCAAGGCAAGGGGAGACGCTGAAAGAGTGCAGCTCGGGAAAGGCCTGTATCCTAGAGAACGTGCCTCCTCCCATTCTGGGGTCTGGAAACTGAAATGAGTAGCCTTGGTTTTCTTAAAGGGCAAAGAGCAAATTTATGCAGCTTTCTTGCGCTGTTGGCGAGCGCTGCGGAGGGCAAGCGCAGAGTCCCCTGGCCGAGCGAGCGGATCAGAGCATGCCTGGCGAGCCAAGAGCTGGATTCGATTTCTCTGAGCAGCAGTCCTCTACCTTAAAATCATGATCATAGCTTTACATGGTTTTATGAGGAGGAAATGAGATACTGTACCAGGGCCAGGAGCATAACTTGCGGTGACCAGGGCAAAATGCAAATATGGAGCCCCCTACTCAAAAAGCCGGAGCAAAAGTACAGCTAAAGGTACTAAATGATGCTCTTTTTGCTTTCAAAAATAGCTTACCACTTATAAAACATAATAAGGATAATAGTAATACTTGAGTATTACCTAAATTTACAAATTATTTAAAAAATAGTATTTTGGTGTGAATTTTATAAACTGCAACAGATAATAATACTTTATTTATGTGATACCTTAATTGCTCATGAAATTCATATGACTTGCTTTTCTGAAAATTCACTTATTAGTCATCAGAGTTTATACTTTTAGTAACTTCATTTTCAATCTATATATTTAAAAGTGATATGAGCCCTTCTTGGCAAATGCAAGATTGCAAATGGTTTTTGACCTCCTAGTTTTCAGAAGGAGCTTTGTGCTGCTTCAACTGTCATGGAGCTAAGAGAGTTTTACAGACTATGCCCATCGTGATAAATTATTCCAAAACAGTCACCAGACGTTGAGTCTTTTTGTTTTTGATAAGTTTTAAGGAACTTTTTTTTTTCAAAAAAGATTTAACTCTTCATACAAATCAGCTTCATGTAAGTTTGAATTTAATCTCGAATGTAAATTTATACAATATCGTTTTACTATTTCCTGATATTTACCACAACTTGTGTGTCATACAAGAAACCAAGAGTGATTTCATGGTTTCTATATAATTAAATATATATATGTGTATTCTATCACTGTATCCTCAATGACAAGGAAAAATTAATTTTAATTTGTCTTCCTTATTAATAATTGTTTCATCCAAAGTTTCTTAGGAAAATCATGTTTCTTTCCATTGAAAATTATAATCTTTCAATTTAATTTCTATTTCTAATCCTGTGGAAGTTTGGTTTGCAATTTAGCAGAAGTTTTCAAAACCAGAGACAACTCTCTGAAGACCCTTCTAACCCCTTCACGTGTTTTTGACATGTCCACATGTACACTTTTACTCTGTCTTAGCTTGGTGATGACGTTCACTGCCTGAGTGACAGCAGGACTCGGGCTGGAGAGCTTGTATTTGTGCCAGTGCTGCAGGGATGGGGTTCAGTTGAGGACGGGGCCTGGACTGGTGGAGGTGCTGGAGGCTGCAGCAGTGGGGGCAGAAGAGCGGGGCTGCCCATTCTTGGAGGTCCCAGCTGCCCTGGATGGCCCCTGCCCAGGCTCCCCAGGGAGCAGGCCCCCTGCTCAGCGTCGTCTGCCTGCCCTGTTCCCTCCCTGGAAGGTGCTTATTGAATATATGCTAATTTAACGTGGCCACAGTTCTATAATGAGACAGGCTCCAAATATTTCCGTGTGAACGAAACCCCTTAAAAATTAAATTAATATGCCAAGGAAATAAGAGAGAATAAATGCCTAGAAAAATGTACGGGAGGTATTTTCTTTTTGCCTTTCAGTAACATCCTTTAAGTTTGATCTTTGAGCTTGGGAGCAGAAAACCTCCAACTCCCGCTGGGACCCACCCCACCTCCCGCTGTTTAGATGCTGAGATGCAAATCCAGAGACCAGCCTTGTCCAGCCCGGGCTCTTGCTGAAGGCAGGATACGAGGCGCAAAAAGATGTAAGGTCCTCGGGTTGCCGCTTCCAGCCGCTGTGCTCAGGCCTGGGTCTTTAGGAGTCCAAGCTAAAATAAAGTATAAAGGTCCAGTTTCTAGTCCTAAATCTAGTAAAGGAACTTCTTTCTCAACGATGGTAGAATAGACGATTTGAACCAACTCTCCCACTGAGGAGAAGCTGAAAATTAGGAAACATCCTCAAAAACCGTAAATGTCCCCAAAACGATGAGAGAAAATATACTGAGGTACTCAGTGTACAGGTTAAAGATGTCACTATACTTACCAAAATTGCCTACAAATTTGATTCAATTCCAGCAGAAACTGCCCTTTTTGAACTTGAGAAAATGATTCTCAAATTTCCTTTTCGGAAGACCTATTCTAATTCTAAAGCTGTGGAGGTCACCGCTCTGCCTATGCCTCAAGATAAAGTCCAAGCTCCTTGAAACAGCTTCCCTGCGCTTTCCTGAAACTTCTTCAGCCTCAGATCACCTTGCGAGCTCTAGAAAGCGGCCCCTCCAGGTTTTGCAATGCTCACCTAAGCCCTTCTCCAAGACCCCCTAGCTGGCGTCTCAGCTCAGCTCAGGCATTGCCGGTGCACCTGGCAGTTTTGGGTGCGATCCTCCAGCAGCCCACACAGCCCTGGGCTGACTCGGGCGACACACACCCTGCCAGGCTGGCAGCTGCCGACAGCGCTGCCTCCCAAAGCCCCAGAGCTGGCACAGTGCTGGTGCAGAGCCGATTCCAAATAACTACTGAAAGGGGCACTGAATGAATAAGTGAGTAACTCACAGCGACGAAAATATGTCGATTTGTTTTATCTCTAATGTTGGGAGCCCACTGGATGCAGAAATGAAAACAATGGAAGATTTTTCTCCTAACAGGTTAATAGACTATCCCACTTTGAAATTTCAGTTTGCTAAATTCAGAGCTGGATGTGTCTCCATCTATTTACCCATTCAAACAAATTTTTATGGCCTACTATGCCAGGTTGTGCTACCAGGTTGAACCATAGGAAATTGCTGATAGACAATTTTTAAACCGTTTTCATAGGGTTCAACCTCCCAAAACCACTGAGGGGGATAAGTGTTCACTGGTCAATCACAGCTTCATGGAAATTTGGGTTTGTACACAAGAAAAATTATGATCTAATGTAGTAATTAAGTCCGAAATGATCCTCTTTTAAAAGTTATGTCAAGTAAGAGGCTCCTTGAATCAGTAAAATGTGTGTCCAGTGTTCATATGTAATCAATTAAGTCTTAAATGGTGGTTATTAAAAAGTCAGCTTTATTCGAGTCTAATAATGGGAAATAGCAATGTCTATGAACCAGTGAAGAAACATCTGCCAGGCTTGCTTGCTTGCTGAGAAGTGGAGCGTGGTGCATTTAAAACGGGAAGACTTCTAAGCATTATGCTTTCTTGAACACGGAATGAGCCCTGACGACATGGCAGGCATTTTAGGCTGCCCGAGAGCTGCCCCGTCCCTGCTCACTGAATCTGCAGTCCGAATTCTACAAACACTAGGGAGGGAGGGTCAAAATACACCAGAGGGAAGGGGGTGTCCGTGATGAGGCATAAGTGGAGAGACCGACACCTGCCATAAGCAGTTGTGAATATTAAATAAGATGCACGCTCCTGAAATCGGCAAACATAATTCCTTTTGCACAGTAATTGAGTGAATGGCCAGGGCTCAATCAGTACGAGCTGGATGCAAATTTGCCAGCTGAAGAGGCGTCTCCCTGGAGTAAGTATCCTCTTCCCAGCCGCTTGCGCACTTCACCCCGCGAAGCTGGGTGGCTGTGGTGTGAGGGAGTGGCGGTCTCAGTTACACAGCCCGCCTTGGGTGTGCTCGCCAGGCACGGCGGAGGAGCCCTTGGCCCAGGCCACGGTCCTCTGCTGGCAGCGGGGTTGCCTGGTGACCTGAACACGGTCACACTGGCTCCTCCACTGCAGCTCTGTTATGAGATTCTCAGGACGAAACCCTTAACGTCAAACAGAGAAACTGAAGCTCGCACCATGGGACACCTGGTGCACGGTCTCAGGCACACGTGCTCTCACGTTCCACTTCATTTTCCCGTCACACACAGCTGCGTTCCTTACGTACATGAGCAAGTTAGAGAAACTTTATCTGAAAACAGGCATAATGCGAGGAATAACTAGGGCGGCCTGTGCCGCCTTAGACGGTGTGGGGTGTGCCAGCAGCTCGATGAACGCCCTTGCTATCGTCATGGAGCCGAGGTCCACAGACCTGGATGCAGATTCTGATTTCATAACGCGCAGCCCTGTGACGCTGAGCAAGCAGAGCTCTTTCTGAGCCCCGGTTTTCTCGTTTGTATGAGGTCTTGTGGGGCTAAGGACACGACCTCACGATCGTCCTAAGGATTAGCGAGCACGTGGAAGGCACTGGCCTGCGCCCCGTAGGCTTCGCAGAGCCTCTCTGGAAGTTTCCCGCCTCACTGGCTCTCCTCGCCGCGCTCAGGAGGTGCCTGAGAGAAGGACTCGGCCAAGGGGCTTCTTACGGAGGCTCCGACCAGCACACGGGAAGTTCAGGTAGCGGCTCACCATTTCCTCCAACACCAGCAGAGTCCTGGGGTCTTCCTCTCCCTTGTTGCTTGGGCGTGTGTGCCAGAGGCTGTCGGCTCACATTCCTCTCCATCTCTCAGCTCGTCTTCAAGCCACCAAGCTCTGGCTCTGTGTTATAAGACAATATTGAGCCCTGGCCGTTTAAGAAGCTTGCCAGGGCAAACAACCCGAGCAGGTGGGCGAGGGTCACCCCAGGAAGGTGCAGAGGGCCCTGCAGACGCAGGAAAGCGCTGCACTCGAGGCCCAAGTTTTCCTTAACACAAAGGTCACCGTCACTTCACTGAGAATGAAATCGCGCTTAAGGTGCGCGGCTGCTTTTGCGGCTTAGCGCCGTGCCTTCAGCCTGGAAGTTTACAGCTTGGCAGCGTTTTCCCTCCACGGATCCAGCTCTTTTTGGAAAATGTCATTCTGCCTGAGTTTTCATAGCTCCGCACCTCCCTGGGCACCTGGGGTTTCCGCATGAAAACTGCCGATGGGACAGGTGGGCGATCGAGAAGCAATTCATGAAGCGGGGTTCCCCGTGGGCTGCTGCCGAAGAAATGCCAGACGTTCTTTCCTGCCTGCTTCCCATGCATCCTCTTTCTTCTCACGTAGGCCAGGAGGCCTGTCTCTGGCAGTCCCTAAAGGCTAAGGTCAGGCCTGCCCCCTCCGTGCCTCACTCAGAGAAGAGCCCCAGGGACAGCTCCCCCCGGCAGCAAGCGTGGGGGAGACGGCGGACTCAGAGGGCACCTGCCCGACTCCCGGTGCACCGGCCCTGAGGGAGGCTGAGACGGCTGTGGACGGGACGCTGCTTCCTGAACGTCTGCTCTGTGCAACGCGCTCCAGGGGCTCGAGCAGGGAAGTAAATTACTTACGGATGGAGAGGAGAGGGCCGAGCGAACGCTCAGAGCACTCTGTGCCCTAAACCATACAGGAAGGTTTCGGCAGGACGTTAACCTAAGGCGCACCGTGGCTGGGTGCGATCTGCCGTCTTGTCTTTCGTGACTCGGGGCCAGTGGCAGCTCCACAAAACCCGCCTGTGAGCATCAGTGTAATTGTGGGTCAGGAGGGACCACTCAGCCCCTCACCAAAGCTCTGTGACCACACGTGGTACGTTTACAGGGTGGGAGACTGGATTAGTCAGCTGAAGGGGTGCTGATGCAAAATACCAGAAATCTGTTGTTCTTTATAAAACATATTTGGGGTAGAAGCTTACAGTTACCAGGCCATAAAGCATAAGTTTCTTCTCTCACCAAAGTCCATTGCCATGTGTTAGGACAAGACAGCTGCCGACATTTGCCAGGGTTCAGGCTTCTTGGGTTCCTCTCTTCCCAGGGCTCCGTTTCTCTCTGGGCTGAGCTCCTCAGCCACAGCTGACCACAGGGTCAGCTGTAGACTATGAGGCTCTCTAGGCTTTGCCTCTCTCCACAAGGCCACTGTGAACTGTCAGGTGAGTGGCTCGTCTCTTTTCCCGGGGACGTCTCTCCTTCCTCACAACCAAGCTCCTCTGTGCCTACTTCCCCGGGCTCCAGCATTAAAACTCAGCTTCAGAACTCCAACTCAAAACTCCAACTAACTCCTCTGCTCTGAGTCCCTGCCCACCTCCTGACATGGTCCAATCAAAGCCCCAATCACAACTTAATCATGCCCAGAGGAACAGACCAGTTTACAAGCATAATCCAGTATCTATTTTTGGAATTGATAACTATGTCAAACTGCTACAGGCACTTACAAAATTTCCCATGTGCCAAGCCATATGCTTGACCATGTAGCAAAAATAAGTCAATTTCAAAAGATTAAAAATCATATAGTCTATATTCTTTGACCATAGTAGAATTAACCTAAAAATAACAAAAGAGATAATGATAAAAGTCTCCAAATATTCTGAAATTAAGCAAAATGCTAATAAATTATACAAGAGTCAAAACTGTAATCACAGCAGAAATTAGAAAATATTTTTAATTGGGTGATAATAAATGTATAACTGTCAATATTTTTGAGATGCAGCTAATAGCATTCCTAGAGGGAAACTCATAGCCAAATTAAACAAGAAGAAATGAAAAGAAAATACATAAGAAATATAAAAGCAGAAATAAATATAATAGAAAACAAATGACAACAGAAAAATCAATGAAACAAAAAATTGGTTTCTGAGAAGATTAATAAATTTATAAATGCTTGTAAGACTAATGAAGATAGAGAAGTGAATTGCCATTATCAGAAATGAAAAATAGGACATCATCATAGATCCTACAGATACTTAAGATACAGTGAAAAGTTATATGGATAAAAAATACGCCAATTATTCCTTCTGTTTAGAGTAAATGGAAAGAGTCCTAGAGAAAGACCACCACCAGGATGGATACAGGAAGGAAATATGAACACTTCTATTCCTAATTTTGTTAGCCTGAATAATGTTCCCAAAATTATCTAGGTACTGATCCCTACATCCTGTGAATGTTACCTGCTATGACAAAAAGGACTTTGGAGACGTGATGAAGCTAGGATTTTGAGAGGAGCTTGTCTCAGTAGGTCTAAAATGTAAATACAAATATGCCATTTAGGAGAAAGGTAGAGAGAGATTTTACACAGAAAAGGAGAGGAGGGAAAGAATAAAGGAAGGCAGTCACCAGGAGCCACCCACAGCTCAGAGACACACGGGACAGGCTCTCCCTGGGGCTTCCAAAGCAGTGCATCCCTGGCAACACCTTGATTTCTGTCCAGTGAAGGTGATTACACAAGGGTCGATTCCAGATTTCTGTTGTTTTAAACCACAGTTTGCAGGGATACACTGATAAAGACAAAAATCTTTCATTAAAATCCATGCCACCCTGGGGTGGTGGGTTGTTGTGATAACTTCTTAAAATTTTTTGAATTGTATTTTACAAAGAGTGAATGTTATGATATGTAGATTATGTCTCCAAGAAACCGTTAAGGAAAAAAATCATGCCACAAAGATAAATCTAGGCTCACATGGGTTCCCCAGTGAATTCTTCCAAATGTTTAAAGAAGAGAAAAAAAGACCGATATTATACTAATTCTTCCAGAGAATAGAAAAAGATGAAACATACCCCAAAAATTTTTTGAGACTAGCATTAAATTGTTTTTTAAAAAAGCAAACCAAAACAAAGCAAAATCTGATAAAGTCTTCATAAGATGGAAAATTACAGCCAAATTGATTTCATCAGTATAGTATATAATTTATAGGTATAAAAATCCTAAAAATACTAATAGCAGATCCAAACTAGAAACATATAAAAAGGATAAAGCAGTAATTATCAAGTGGGGTTTATTTCAACTGATCAATTAAATTCCACATATTAATTGAATAAAAGAAAAATCCTATAGTCATTTCAATAGATGAAGAAAAATAAAACATTGTCCCTTCATGAATAGTCAAACAAAAACACAGAACAAACTAATCATAAAAGAAACTGTACTCATTTTGATAAAGTCTATACAGTAAGCATCATACATAGAAATAAAATATTGAAAGCTTTCAACCTGATATTGAAAGAAATAAAAGGACTCTTATTAATCACTTCTATATTCAGTATCTTACTCCAGAGTCTAGCAAGATTAATAAGGAAAGAAAAAAAATTTTTAAAATATTAGGGTAGAAAGAGGGAGATAGAGAACTGTCATTATAGGCACATGACAGTGTATATAGTAACTCTGAAAATAAGCTATTATATTTAAATATGATTTTAATGTCTATGAATACAAAGTCAATATAGAAAATTAACTCTATTTCTATATACCCAAAATGAGTAGAAAATACTTCAAAGCGAATTTCACTGAAAATAAATACCAAAATATCAAATACCTAGAAATAAATCTACCAAGAATCCAAACATTATTGACAGAACTTAAAGAATACCTGAAAAACTGGAGGAATATATGATGTTGTTGATATTTTTGTAAAACTCAATGTTGTAAACGTCGTTCGGAAGGAGACACCAAAGGAGATGCCAGCACCAGGTGTTGGCATTGCCTGCAGAGGCACGACACACACAGAGAAGAGACAGAGCAGGGTCAGCTTTGCTAGTGGGCGCCGGTCCCCGTGGCCAGTGGGTCTCAGGCCGTGGCCAACAGGAGGTGTCCACGCACAGCGGCCCTCTCATGTGAGCGAGCGCAGTAGTGGAGGAGCCCACAGGGCGTGAGCTGGATGCTGGAAAACACGCCCACAGAGTCAGCGTATCTCCAGTGAAGGTTTCTGTTGCTCGGGGCAACGGGGGAAGGAGTGTGCCAGCAGCCCCCTTGTACCGGCAGCCCCTTTGTACACCTGGGTGCTGGGCCCTGCACGAGTGGGGTCCCAGGGAACGGGGCAGCTGCACCAGGACTGCCTATTGTCCAAATGCAATCTCGGGGTTTTTTCCCTTGGATTGACTAGCTGCATCGTGTGTGTACCTATATATTTTGTATTAATATTTATGTGAATATTAAATATATATATGACACTGTCAGTCAAAGAAGAGCCAAACAATCTTGAAGAAGCATCTAGATGGGGAAAGTACACAACAGCATATCAATAACATTTCCAAAGCCACAATAATTAAGATATGGCATTGGCTCAAAAATAGAGAAAAAGAACAAGGAAGAAAAGATTTGACAGAGCCACATATGTATGAACAGGAGATTTTTGAAAATGGCAGCTCAACAGATCAACGAGGAAATGATCATTGCAAAGTCCTGCTGGATCACGGATAGATTATAGGAAAAAGTGGATCTTAGGTTGAAAATTACACCAGATCTTTGTGACTACTGCCATCCATCATTAGCAAACTCATTATCTGGTCAACTTTGTAATTTGGCATTTCTTGGAGTTGCCAATAGAAAAGGAACTTGAAAACCATCTTTATTTTCTCTGAGTCTGGTAGACTGACCACATCCAATCAGCTGACTTCTTTAAGCAATGGGGAGACCTCAAAGGTACAGCATCTTCTTGCAGGACAGTTAAGCTGCCAGGAGGACAAATCCAGTAGACTTATTTTTATTTCCATGGATTTTTTTTTTATTTAATCTGGTAACATATATACAACCTAAAATTTTCACTTTTAACCATATTCAAATATATAGTTCAGTGCTGCTAATCCCATTCACAACAGATGCCCATATATTCATGCTTCTTTGAGTGAGGTTTCCTCCTCTGGCTGTATTTAATATTTTCTCTTTGAATTTCTTTTTAGTAGGTTGCTAAGATTTGCCTAAGTATGATTTTTCTAAGGTTTGTTATGCTTCTGGGGTTTGCTCTGTGTAGCATCATAGTTTTCTTAATCTTTGGAAAAATGTCAGCCACTCATCTCTTTAAATATCATTTCTGCCCTGTTGGCTTTCTCCATCCCCCTCAAACTCCAGATACGTGAGTGTTAACATGGCTCACCGACTCTCTCTCCGTCCTCCTGTGCTTCCCCTCTTCCACTCCCTGTGCTTCGTTCTAAATACTCGGAGTGGGAGGCTGTCTCTGAGAGCATTGACTTTTTTCTTCTATTTGTCTAATATGCTCTTAAAATTACGGTGTTCTTAAGATATGTTATTATTTTCTAGTTCTAGATTCTCCTCTTGATTCTCTTTTTTGCAGCTTCTGATATTTTTAATTTTCGCTTTTATCTCTTTGAACACATTAAGCACTGCTGTTTTAAGAGATGTCTGAAGGCACCATTTCCTGGATGCTTGTGTCTGTCATTTCTTCATGTTGCCTTTCACTGGCCTTGTCATTTCTTACTCAGTGCCAACCAGTGTACATCCAATGCATAGAAATAGTTAGAAATCCAAGGTGACATTATTCTCCCGAGAGGATTTGCAGGCAGGATGGAAAGCAGTGATCCCAGGTCACTTCCTCAGCATCAGAACTTGAGATCATTCACAAGCAGACTTCAGGTCCTTTGAGAGCTGGGCATTGTGTAGATCAGAGCTGCTCTCAGGGGACCCACGTAATGCTTGAGGGGTTACAGCAGTTCCCTTCCTTTGCAGAGGTATCATTAACACTTTAGAGATAGAGAAGCAGTCTCAGAGCAGAGAAG
>JAQZBX010095269.1:0-11931 GCA_029593785.1 Cabassous unicinctus
GGGGATAAATAAATAAAATAAATAAATCTTTAAAAAAATAAATAAATAAAATAAAATATAAACATCTATAGCCCTGGGATTACAATAAATTGTAATCCTTTAAGTGATGTGACTATGTCTTAAATTCTATCTAGGTAGATTTCTCCAAGAAAAAGTGCCACAAGGATACACAGACTATGATAAATTAAAGCATCTCCAATGAAGCAGAGACATCAACAACAGTTTGACTGGATAATTCCTCAAATCATAAGATCTCAAAGACCTGAAACAGTAGATTTACATTTATTCAATCTCCCAAAAAGTATACAAATGTATATTATTTTCATGTTATTACAACTACAATTGTCTAAGACAGATATGGAATCCTTTAGTTCTAATATTCAACACTCTCAAGAGGGGTCTTTTTTAACACTTTTTTTAACATTACATATTGAGTAATCTACAGTTGATAGTCTATAATATCAAAGGCTTTCGTACTATAAAAACATTAATTTCAGTTTTAAATCATTATCTTTTATATTTGGCAACATAATATATAACTGGAATGTAGTAGTGTAACATAGTCATTGATTAGATCTACAGAAAATTATGTTTGTTATAGGAAGTTAAATGAGACATATGAAGGTAAAAGGGATACCTGCAAGTCATTAGCATGGGAAAAGAGAAAATATAAAAACAATAAGGACACATAAATTTAGACAGCACAGCCATGTAGAATAAATAACATAGGTGCAAATAGGCCAATATACTTCAAAGACTATGAAGGCACAAATATTTTACAGCATAGAAAAGTGGTAGTCATTATAATAATATAAACCATCATATAATCTTGTCAAGAAGACAAGAAAGGGTATAGAGATATTAATTAAAAGTGTAGATGTTTCAAGGAACCATAGTTATCCAGAAAACTATTTTCCCAGGTTTAACATAGCTGAATTTTTTTTAATGTTCATTACTTTTTATTTTAAATATATTTTTATTACAGAAGTTGTGAACTTACAAAACAATCATGCACATGTGTAGAATTCCCATACAACAACCCTTCACCAACACACCACACTGTTGTGGAACACTTGTTACAGATTATAAGATAGTATCATCAGACTATTACCACTAATTATGGTCCATAGTGTACATTTGGTATACTTTTTCCATGCCCCCTATTATTAATACATCTTTGGTATTGATGCAAAAATATTACAGTATTGCTGTTAACTATAGTCTATAGATTACATTAATTGTATTTGTCCCATGCTTCTCCACCGATTCCCATCATCCTGCAATACTGACACACATCCGTTTTATTTCACAGAAGGATATTTTTGCATTTGTACTATTAACCAAGATTCTCATCCATCTCTGGGTTCACTGTGATTTTCAGTTCCTACATTATTCTCTAGCTTTCTTGCCATTGACATTTACATCCCTAGACTACCGTTTTCATCATAGCTGAAATTTTAGAGTATTGCTACTTCTAGTTTATAGAAGTGATTGTCATGAAAATTAGTTATTTTAACTTAATCATGCTGCCTCAAAGATATAATCCTTCTAATCCTTCCTTAAAGACAGGACCTTGTTTTACTCACTGTACCTAAAATTTGTTTACCTGGCTCAAACATAATAAGAGCTCTTTAAAAAAAAAAATTGTTAATGTTCACTTAAATTGGAGTGCTAATAATAATTTAAAAAATTATTCTGCCATTTCAGCAACACTTATGTGAGGCAACATGCTTTTCAAAAAAAAAAAGAGCTGAAAACTTTAGAGGAAGTATATTCCAAAGGCTTCCTTAGCCAGTTTTCTAAAGTACAGGATGATCAATAAAAATCAGTCTATAACTGTACCTTCCAAATGTCAATTGGAAAGAAAATCTGTGAGTTCAATGGAATGCCAGCTATTACTGGCAGACACTTACCCTTACAGTGAGAGAATGTTATGTTTGCATTGTTCTCTTAATAGCATACTAACAATTGTATTTCTGTAGAGTCACTAACGCACAGAAAAAATTATATAATAAAGCAGTGAATAATGGACTGCAATTCATGCTCTACTGGTCAGTTACTAGAGGGAAGAAAGAGTAAGTCGTATCATCTTAGGCAGGTATAAATAAGAATCTTCTCTTGTTAAAGCTCAAGAAAATATGAAAAGGGTATAAAAGAAAAAAAGTCAGACAGATTATGCTGTCAATTTTAGTTGTCATAATGTGCTTCAGAGATAAAACATTCCTCAGAATGGCAATTGAACAGATGGAAATTTTCATTTTTGGTTAACTGGATGGAAGAATTGGACCAGTACCTAAAATGACATTGAAATGAAGCTTAAACCCCCTCCCACAAGAAGGAAACAGATGCATCACTCCAGATACAAAATAAATTATTGAACAGTGCATATATTATACTGGCATCATTGTACCCAACTGTACATCTGCACAATGTTTTAGTCTCCTGGTGAGAGAATAGACATTTCTAAAAGGGAAAATAGGCAACTATTGAAGTAAATCAGATAAGTATACCATTTGGGTAAGAAAAACTAAAGCAACACTTCACTGAATTTGAAGTTATTCATGCTGAGAGGAACAAAGAACCATAAATCATACTGATTTCAATGCCATTGAACTTATACACTGATTTAAATGTGGTAGACTCTGACATATAAAACCACATTTTCAGGATTTTTATCATCTTAAAAAAGAATGATTACAAAAATTATGACTACTTAAAACCCTAAAGGAGTTAAGACTGAACACTCTCTTTATTTGATCTGACAGAATAATAAGTGATATATTAAACTAAAACTACAATCCTTATCTTAATAAGCTAGGGTTAGAGAGGATGCATAGAATAGTTAACTAAAAAGAGCTCTATTTGGTATTTTAAAGTTAACAACTGATCCTATAAGTTGTGAACAAAGGAAATGAGATTGAGATGAACTCCTTTCTTCTCTTATAAAAGTTCCACTTTCACTTTCTTACAATACTTTCCCACTGCTTGCCTAGCCAGCTTTTGCTCAGTGCTGGAGCTGATCCATAGAGGCAGCTTATACCATCCCATACTTCTACCTCCAGTCTTCCCATCAACCCTTTCCACTCTCTCCCAACTCATTAAATCCTTAGAGTTCAACGGCAAAGGAAATAAAAGGACATCAGATTTAAAAGGTAAAACAAGCAGGGTTTGTTATTTTATTTTTAAGATATAGTCCCCATTGAACTGGGTCAACAGACTCCAGCATGATAAGATAACCATATCAGAAGATCTGACCAGGGAATATAGATGATATCTCAGGATGACAAATAGAATAAATCCTAAGGTTAGGACCTAAAATGGAAAAGGACAAAAGGAAAAATGTTTACAATGTAAAAAGCTTTTATAGTCAAATAAGAAAAATTCTGACTTCTTTTTAAGTCATTTATCACAACGCAATGAGACCTTATGAAATATCTAAAGTGATAGAATATTTTATCAGACATGACTTCCAATCAAACTGTAATAAGGATTCACTGTCTTGAAGATCAACTGAATTGTGTCTCATGAGACTATTAGAACAGCACAAGTAAAAAAAATATGTTTAGTGGAACCCTAAAAAATATTAACAGAGAGCAGATATTACATGGGCACAATGAATTATGAGTCTGAATTGGTGCATAGTCTTCACAATGGGTGTTCCCTTTAGAAATAAAAGTTGCAAAGGAAGTCATTCTTTCCATACTCCCGTCATTTTTTTTTTTAAACACAGGCAAATATGAAATAGGGAAGAACTCATTAAAGATATAGAAAGACAAATATAACCTAAAAGTAAAATTATAAGGAAGTTGGGCCCATCTGGACTTATTAAACAGAGAAAAGCCTCGAGGGGAATAACTGGGAATATGGGATAGGAGAAATAATGAGAAGGTAGTTGAAAAAGGGGAATACAGTGGCTCCTTCCCTGGGATATTTCTGCCAAGGAAGGATAATAAGACTAGAACCTTCAGGAATAGTCTGTTGCTAGAAAAAGGCCATAGTATAAAAGCTAATTCAGGGGAGCAGATGTGGCTGAAGGAACTGGGTGCCCGTTTCCCACATGGAAGGTTCTGGGTTCAGTTCCCAGTACCTCCTAAAGAAGACGAGCCACAACAAGAAGCCACGAACAAAGGTGGCTCAAGCGGTAGAGCACTCGCCTCCCACATGAGAGGTCCCAGGTTGGGTTCCCGGCATCTCCTGAGGAAGATGAGCAGACAATGGGGGGAACAATTTAAAAAATAAATTTTAAAAAAAGAGCTGAATTTCATTAAAATTTTTAAAAAACTAATTCACAGATGAGTAAGAGAAAGTAGAAGACCAGAAATCATATTTTGTCCCTCTTATTCTGATACTCTCTCTTATTTAAACTTACACTGCTTTATGGTTTCTGTTCTCTCAATTATCTACTCTCTGGTAGCAGTTATTTCTCATTGTCCTTCTGTCGTCATTTCTATATTAATATGAGTAGGGATTTTATTTAATAGGTGTAGCAGTTTGGCATTGTTTATGAATTCCAAAAATAGTTATTGGATTATGTTTTTAAACTGGTCTGTCAGAGGTATCACTTTTAATTGATTAAATTATGATTAGGACTTTGATTGGGCCACGTCAGTAGGACATTGAGTCCCCACCCCTTGGTGGGCAGGGACTCATTGAAAAAAGACATGGAAAAGGACAGAATTGGGAGTTTTTGAGCTGGAGCCCAGGAAGTGAACACACAAGAGAAGAGCACAGAGGAATAGAGACGGCTCCTTAGACATGGCAGAAGCCTGGGGAGAGAGACAGAGCCACTTGCTGGCTAGTCTACAGCTGGCTTTGTGGAGAGAGCACAGCAGCTGAGCCCAGAGTGAAACGAGTCCTGGGGAAGAGAGGAACCCAAGAAGCCTGAACTCTTGGCATATGTTGGCAGCCATCTTGCCCCAACACATAGCAATAGACTTTGGTGAGGGAAATAATTTATGCTTTATGGTCTGGTAACTGTAAGCTTCTACCCCAAATAAATACCCTTTATAAAAGCCAACAGATTTCTGGTATTTTGCATCATACCCCTTTGGCTGACTAATACAATAGGTAACCTAAACCAAAAGATTTCACAAAACTTGCCACGTATTCAAGTTGCTCTATCTCCAGTAGTTTCTGTTGGAGGAAAGGAGGCTGATGGATCATCACCAAGGAGCTTGGTCAAAATTTCTAATACATGGGACAGAAGGGCAGGTCCAGGTCTTAAATGAGGGCAGAAATAGGGCCAAAAGAGCTTAAGTTGAAGGAAGCAGTGTGATTTCATTTCAGGTTAAGTCCAATTTGACTTTCATTTCATTGTCATTAGAGAGAGATACTTAAGAGGTCCTGGGTTCAATCCCTCGTACCTCAAAAAAAAAGCGTAAAAAGATAAATTTTGAATGTTCAAACAGTACACACAGAAACTCTGGCAAGTATAATGGGAGGCTGGATTTACCTTTCTAATTGTAAAGCCTTAAATGAGACACAGAAAAGCTGAAGTACTATTAATGAAACCATACGTGACAAATGAACATTAAATCTACTCAACTTCTATTGAAAAGGAGCACTTGAGACTAAAGCTCTTTTAACAGTTTTTTGCATCTTTTTTGTTGGGTAGATGATTAGCACACTTTCAAAGCTGACAAATTACACACTCTGTTAAGCTATGAAGATTTTCTTACACCCCTTAACAATAATTTACAATTTTAATTTTTTTCTTCTAGCATGTTGTCTTGTATCATATTTTATGTAGTTCATGAAAAACCATCACGCAAATTCCAGCCAAAAAAGAAAAAAAATTATCTCAACCTGGAATTCTACACAGTCTTAGCTTTTCTGACTTGTAAAAGGCAGAAAACAAAAACAAACAAAAACTACACTGTACAATAAAGCAAAATAGGAAATCTGATTTTTATAGAACTTTCTCTTAAGTAGTTCCAGAATAAAGCACTCTGTCTCCCCAGCAAACATTTGACAAAATACACTGTGTTTGAAGACACTTATATTGACAGTACTATTATGGCATACTAGTATAACTACTTATCCTTTTTTTAAAAATTTTAGGTAAAATTCACATAACAAAATTACACATTTTAAAGTGTACAATTTGGTGGCATTTAGTAGATTCACAATGTTTTTGCAACCACCCACTCTATCTAGTTCCAAAATGTTTTCATCCCTCAGAAGAAAAAACCCTGTACCCATTAAACAGTGACTACCCTGACCCCAGACCATAGCAATCTACTTTATGTCTCTATGGATTTATCTATTTTGGATATTTCATATAAATGGAATCACACAATATATGATCCTTTGTTTCAGGCTACTTTCACTTAACATAATATCTTCTAGTTTTATCCATGTTGTAGTATGTATCAGTACTTCATTCTTTTTATGGCTGAGTAATATTCCATTGTCTGTATATACCATAATTTGTTTAGCCATTCATCTGTTGACTGAGTTGTTTCTACCTTTTGGCTACTGTAAAGAGTGTTGCTATGAACGTGCATGTACAAATATTTGTTTGTCCCTTTTTTCAGTTCATTCGAATCTATAACTAGAAGCGGAATTGGGCTCATATGGTAATTCTATGCTTAACTCTCTGAAGAACAACGAGTTTTCCACAGCAGCTGCACCATTTTACATTCTCATCAGCAATGCCTGAGGATTCCAATTTCTCTGCATCCTCACCAACACTTATTATTTCCCTTTTGTTGATAATAGTTATCTTAAAAGGTGTGAAGTGGCATCCCACTGTGGCTTTTATGTGTATTTCCTAACAATTAATGATGTTGAGCATCTTTTCATGTGCCTTTTGGCTATTTGTACCTGTTCTTTGAAGAACTGTCTATTCAAGCTCTTGACCCATTTTTAAATTGGGTTGGGTTTGTCTTTTTGTTGTTGAGTTGTAAGAGTTCCATATATATTCTGGATACCTTATCAGATATATACTTATATGATTTGTAAATATTTCTCCCATTCTGTAGTCTTTTCCTTTTTTTTTTTTATTTTAAAGATTTATTTATTTATCCCCCCCTTGCTGCTTGTGCTCGCTGTGTGCATTCGCTGTGTGTTTTCTCCGTGTCTGCTTATCTCCCCCTTGCTGTGAGGTCCCGCTGCATCAGCCCACCACGCCACGCGGGCTGGCCTGCCCTCACAAGGAGGCCCCGGGAAGCGAACCCGGGGCCTCCCATATGGTAAACGGGAGCTCTATCCACTGAGCCACACCCGCTTCCCTTTTCCTTTCTTGATAAAGTCCTTTCATGCACAAAGTTTTCAATTTTGATGAAGTCCAATTTATCTATTTTTCCTTTTGTTGCTTGTGCTTTTGATGCCACAACTAAGAGTCCACTGCCAAACCCAAAGTCATGAAGATTTACCCTTATGTATTCTTCTAAGCGTTTTATAATTTTAGCTCTAATATTTAGGTTGTTGACCACTTTTGAGCAGACTTTTGTATATGGTGTGAGATGGAGGGTCCAACTTCATTCTTTCATATATGGACATCTAGTTGTCCCAGCACCATTTAAGAAACTATTCTTTCCCATTGATGCTCTTGGCACCCTTGTCAAAATCAGTTGTCCGAAGATGCGTAGGTTTATTTCTGGATCCTCAATTCTGTTTTCATTTCTATAGCTCTCCTATGAAAATGTGCATTTCTGTATGTGCTCAAAATGTAAGTACAAATGAGTTTAGATAAGAAACACTACTCTGGGATCTTTAACTTCATCTAATGCTTCCCACTAGACTGGTGGCATGCTTTCTCAATAGTAGCCACATCTGTAACTTGAGCAGACCATCTTTGGCAGGGATCATTCCCTAGGTTGCCACTGATTTTAAGCGCCCTCTTCCTGGAGCTGACATGAGGTGAGATGGGGGTTCCTTAGATTCACACAAATCAATTTTAGGTATTCCTCAGCATAATCACATAGCACTGAGACAGCACTACGAACCTCCCTCTTTGTCTGGCAAACCATCACTGGAAGACGAAGGATGGTAAAGAAAAGTAGGTAATAGGAAGAAGGTGCAAGTTTCTACACTTGGCAGATCTATAGTGTTTGTCAGCATTAGCTAATAAACTTGGGCCAAGTGACCAAGAAGCCAGTTTACCACATACCTATAGGCATCTGCAATCATTACTAGTAACTTAACCACATACATTCAGTCCAAATAATATAAACTTTATTCTTTCTATGTCTTTGTTGTAAAGATTTCATTCTAAGTTGTGTGAATATTTGGTGTATTTGCTACAAATGACACTTGTGTTATCTTGGTTTATGAATTCAGGTACTTGTACATGGAAATGGGCAAAGGAAAGAAGTGAAGGTTTAAAACACTGTTTTATGTTAGGTCCAAAGATATTTTTTGAGGCCACTTAGAAGACTCTTTTCATGGTAGTTACAAGGAAGAAAAGTCTTAGGAATTATTTGTTTTTATACCCATATCACAAAAAGTATAGGAAATGATTGTTTTCCTTTTTCAGTTTATTCTCACTAACCATCTAGTAGCTGAAATCATAACTTAGCTAGCCCTGAACTACCAAGCCCATAACTTTCCACTGTTATCATCACTAAATACCATTAATGGGTTTATTTACCACTCACAGTTCAATGACATTAAGGGGTGGGCAGAAGGTCATAACTTCTTAAATATGGAATGATCATGGAAAAAGCCATCATTTTTACTTTCGGGAAAGAAGGAAGTGGCTTCTTTGCTGCCACCGATGCCATCAGAATGAGATGCTGCTTGAAATTTACTCATGATATAACAGAATTCTGTTTCTTTTCCACATCATTAAGAGAAGCAGAAAACTTAGGAGTAGCAGAATATAGTCATCATCTGCCTGGAAGCTTTATGCCCTTACAAATAAATGAAAACACCAATATTAGGTATTGAGGATACTACCATGCACAAGCTCTACCCTAGAGTTCTCCAGTAATCCCACCTTTCTATATGAGAGGACCTCTGAGTTCATAAGGAATATCTTCTGAAGAGTCCTAAATAAGAAAATCTTCTACCATTTTATCAATAATAAGGGTCATGTGAGAGGGGAAATATAACTTATTCTATCACCCTCTTTTAGGTGGTATATTCCCTAGTACATCTTCCTCTCTTTCTCACCATTTCTCAACAGGGAGGTAAGAAGATACTTAACACTGGGGTGAAAAAAAAAAAGAGACTAGAGGAGTCTCAACAGGGAAGATCAAATTAAAGCAGGTGGGTGGTAAGAGTAGGAGGTGGTGGTAGAAGGGCTAATTTCTAAACTAATCATGACTGCTTAATTCAGATATCAGTCACTTAGAACAGAGCTTCTTAAACTTGAATGTGCATGTACATCACCTGTGGATCTTGTTAAACTGAAGGTTCTGAATTCAGTAGGTCTGGGATAAGGCCTGAAATCTGCTAGGACATATAGAAGATCGTCATCTGTGAAAGAGAAAGGCGATTCTCAGGGACACACTACTAGGACTCTAAACAAAACTACAAGGTTCACCTTGGACCATTCTACTTCCTTTCCCAAATGTCTCCACTTTTATATGGCTCCTCATTTCTGCTATATCTAAAAAATCTTCCACCTTTTAGAGGTAAATCTCACAAGTAAGAGAGGGGGAGCATATCAACCTACTTGAATATTAGTGGGGAGACTGCTTTGTGGAAAGTATTTTTGGAATTCTCTATGCAACTTACCCATCTGGGATAACACTATTTTTTCCACTAAACTTTACTTGGTCTGCTAGGGTTTGAAATACATAGAATCTACATTAAGAGTACACAGCCTCAAAGCCTCCACTGCCATTTCCTCTACAATAGTAAGTAGCTTTGCATTTTGTAGTAGACTGAAAATAGGAGTTGGTACAGTGTCTTCAAAGAGTGGAAATTTTAAATTATAACGCCCTGAGTACAATGGATCTCTTATACTGAAAAGCCTCATCTTCATAATAAAATACCTAGTCAAGAAAAATGAAGGGCCCTATGAAGGTTTGGTAAAGAAATTGACACAGTTAGGCCATGCTATGGGAAGGAAGCGAATACTATTGGAAGGAGAGAAAAACAGGAATTTTGCAGAAAAAGAGGATGATCACAGAGATTAGGCCTGAGTCACAAACATTTTTCACTTTGGAGGAAGTACATGACTCAAACCTCTATAACATTTTTATGGTTTACTCATTAATAGCAAAAGCCTTTGTTAAGTAAATTTCAGATTCCAACATGCATACCTATTCATAGGATAAAAATATGTTTTCAGCATGTTGAGAACAAATAAAATTTTATAACCCTATTCCACATACTTATTAAACAAAAAACTTTTTTTTTTAAAGGTCATCAAGCTACTATAGATCCAAAATAGGAATAATTTCCTTTTGCTGAAACAATTTGTTTGGGGTTCTTATACATCCTATTTCATAGTTTTCAGAAAACAGACATAAAAGAATAATCCTCCATAATAATTTATTACCAGAAACAAAGAAAGTGATGATTATAATTTTTTGTTCCTTCAGTATCAGTTTCTTAAATGACACAAAATGACACTGATAACAATTGCCCTTTTTAAAATTAAAGATCTAGATTTGTTTATTCATTCAATCATTCAAGTTTAAAGTTGCCCCAAATGTTCCTGAAAATGTTAGCAATTAAACAATTTAAGCAATAGCTACAAATTTAATTCTGCTGACTCCAAACCTGATCCCGACTCTGAAACTTTAGAGTTTAAAAGTTTGACTATTTTCCACACCCTAAAAAAGAAATACAGATTGGTGCCACTTATTAGCTGTCAGGCACATTAAAAGTTTGGTTGCCAATAATTTAGCAGGGCACTTGGCTGGTGGCCAGAGAGCCAGAATTTAGAAGGACAAGCCTTTCTCCAAGGGGCTAATACTATATTTGGAGCAGCAATTTTAGACATTTTTAAAATTTTGTTCCTGCACAAGCATATAATTAAAGAATATAAGAGGAGGGGAGAACCCAAGCATAATTAAAGGTATGAATGGAAAGGGAAATACTGAAAAAAAATTTTTTTGCTAATAGGTATAAAATGGTGGTCATTAAAACAATTCAAGAAAAAATTTTTTACTAGTTGTAAATAATTGTGCTCAAACTTTTAGCTTCTAATTAAACTCTAATGCCGTATCAAAATGTTATCAATAGGGAGCATATGTAGCTTAGTGATTGAGTGCCTGCTCAAATACAAGGTCCCAGGTTCAATCCCCAGTAGTAAAGAAAAAAAAAAAAAGTTACCAAGATTTATCTTTCAGTTTTTGAATCAAAGCTAAGTTATCGAAATAATTATATTAAAACTATCAAGTTTATTAATAGCTCAGTTAAAATTTTTTAACTCCAATGTCAGCAACCTCTTCATACCTAATTTGAACTAGATAAATGGTTATATGGGTGTCTAAATTCTGACACTAGCTTTGTCCATTTCCTATTTTTCTAATTTAACCAATTGCTTTTACTGTATTTCCAATATTTTCGTTATTTTCCTCATCTGGACATTCTGCCTAAATGAAAACATCTTAGTGAAGTCATATACATTTATAGGACTATTGCAAAACAGGGTCAGATATACATTTTTAATGAATTTCAAAAGGCACTGATTGGAAACCATACTGCAACCACCAAACCTTTGTGTTGATGAACATGTGCCACAGTGACAGCACAGTTTTGGGGCTACTATTGTTGGTATGCGTTAATGCTAAAATTATAAAACCTTAATCCTTTCACAGTTATGTAAACTAGATATAAAGCTGGGTTTGGTTATGATAAATACAAGATTTTTTTAAAAGAAAACATGAAACTGTATATGTAGCAGACATGTTACGAACTCACGTATATATAAAAAGCAATAATGGCACTAATGAAAGTCTGGCTTTGAACATTTTCCCTTTTTCTAATTTAACCAGTTGCTTTTTACTGTTGGGGAAAAAAAAAAAAAAA
>JAQZBX010095270.1:0-11909 GCA_029593785.1 Cabassous unicinctus
CCTAATAAAATTGTCTCTGTAACTTTTATCAGGAAAAAAAGCAATTTTGTGGGAAAGCCACCATTGCTAAAAAATGAAATTACAAATAATAGAAAAAATCCTTTAGCCAGATTCCCTCATGCTGCTGCAGGGGGGACCCTGGCAGTTCGGTGAGTGCTTCTGGTCCCCAAAGGTGTGTTCTGCAGGGCATGGGACTGGGACACGCCCAACAGACTGGCCAGGGAGCGCCTGGGGGGGCAGGATAGAGCCAGAAGCCCACCTCACAATTCCCCATCTCCTCCCCTGTGAGCCTCAGAGAGCACCCCTGCTGCTCACACACAGTCACATACTCACATATGCACACACAGACCTGCACACAGGCACACCATACACACATACTCACACACTTCTATGCACACACATAGAGATACAGATCCAGACGCACACACAAAA
Organism: Cabassous unicinctus; assembly: GCA_029593785.1. Taxonomy (NCBI): domain Eukaryota; kingdom Metazoa; phylum Chordata; class Mammalia; order Cingulata; family Chlamyphoridae; genus Cabassous; species Cabassous unicinctus. The sequence continues at coordinate 433 of JAQZBX010095270.1, forward strand.
ACATACATATGCACAGATACACACATGCACACACACATGCTTGCATGCACAGATATACCCACACAGATTCACACACACACACACACATACACACACACACTTCTACTTCACAGTGGGATCAGGAAGAGGGTCTGTTAGCTGGATATTACAGAATCAGGGACGACCCTATATCTCTTAACATGCAGGTTTTACTATCCTCACTGCAGCATTTTGGGGAGTGTAAGAGACTCGTGAATAACTACACCAAGGTCACAGGCACAAAGTAGAACACACCTCTTGGCATTCAGCCCAATGCTCTTTCTAAAATACCAGACGGTCCCTCCAGATAGGACTCTGGGCCATGTCTAAGCAGTCATGCACCACACAGATAGGGAAACTGAGGCTTGGGGAGATGAGGGGGCCTACTCAAGGTCACATGAAGACAGCACGCAGACAAAGAGAACAGGTCCCCATCCCAGTACTTGAGTGCCCTGACATCCACGACCTTCACGTGCAAAGAAACAATGCCCACCCCCACCCCCCGCCCCCCAAAGAGAGCCATGGGCGCACACACACAAACACATACATAGGGAGACCGGTACCTTTGAAAGCCTCAAGCAGATGCTTCCCCATGTACCAACAGGCTGTTTCAAAGTTTGGAAACTGGGTCAGACTGCCAAGTTTCAACCTTCTTTCCACTTCATAAGCTCTGTAAACCACAGCAGACAACACTTTAGTACAACGAGGACCAGCCAGCAGTGTTAGAAAGTAAGCCCACATCAAGGCCACACAACCCCCGGGTCTCCCCAGCTGGGTCCCTGCAAAGGTAGACCAGGAGTCCATATCAGGGAGACTTTCCTGAGTAGGCGGAAGCTGGGCCTTAGCAGGCACTTCCTGCTTCAGGATCATAAAGCCCGTGACCATGGTCACTAAAAAGCATGGTCAGTGGCAGGAAAATACCTTCGAATGTACCCCAAATCTACCAAAGAGTCACCTGTTTTCCAGCCTCCACTCTCATCAGGGTGGCCAAGACAGGGATTAAGCTAATAGAGCAGGGGTTCTTAACCAGGGGTCCATGAGCTTGAATTGAAATTTAAAAAAACATTTTTCTTGTGGGGACTTGCTGGTGTGGGTGTGATATATTTATTTAGTAATACACAGTATAGTGTGGACTTAGTAAGGGGTCTGTGGTTTTCACCTGACTGGCAAAGGGTTCGGTGGAAAAAAAAGGTTAAGAACCCCTGTAATAGAGACTTCTTCTCCTTTTGTCTATGCACACATGGAGGCCCAGTGAGTTTAACAGGTCTCACCCAAGGCCACCCACAAGTGGGCAGAGGTGGGATGAAGATGAGGGTGCCATCACACTGACCCAGCGGGGGGAGACCCTCACAGAACCCAGGGACAGCATGGCATGGTGGGAGGAGACCCTGCCTGCAGAACCTGGAGAAGGCTCAGCACAATGGGGGAAACCCAGCCCACAGAGCCTGAGGATGGCACAGCACGGCAGCGGGGAGACCCTGCCCAAAGAGCCCAGGGATGGCACAGCTTGGAGGGAAGAGATCCTGTCTGCAGAGTCCTGGGATGGCACAACACAGCGTGAGAAACCCTGCTCACAGAGTCCGGGATGGCACAGAACAGCATGAGAAACCCTGCCCGCAAAGCCCGGGATGGCACAGCACAGCATGGGAAACCCTGCCTGCAGAGCCCAGGGATGGCACAGCACAGTGTGGGAAACCCTGCCTACAGAGCCCAGGGACAGGGACAGGCACAGCAAAGCATGGGAAACCCTGCCCACAGAGCCCAGGGATGCTGCTGCAAGGAGGGGCCCTACCTCATCTGCATCTCCACACTCAGGCTGTGGAGGAAATGTCCTGCAAAGGCCAGGCAGTCCACAGGGGTGAGTGTGGCGTAGATCCAGCCTGGGAGAGACGAACAGAGATGTAGCTAGCCCTTCATCACAACCCCAAGCAGCCTGGGTGCAGCTTGTGGCATAGGCACCAGGGTGGGTCCCATGGGAAGGCAGTCTGTCCTGCCTGAAGGCCTGGGAGGGTCAGGGCCCAGGACTGGTCACTCCCTGCCAACACAGGCTCTGGCTCGGGGCTGTGCCCAGCACCTCCAGCAGTTTGGTGGGTGCAGAGCATCTGCCAGCCCAGTGCCTCAATGACCTCACCTGCCCCTGCTGTTGCACCTGCTGCCCAGGATGTCCCTGAAGGTCTCCCGCCCTGCCCTCCATGAAAAGGGAGTGAAGTGGGCCCCCCGGGTAGGAGAGGCTGTGTCTGAGCAGGCATGGACAGTTCAGTCCAGCCCCTGTATTGTATGGACAGGGAAACTGAGGCCCAGGGAGGTGAGAGGACCTGCTCAAGGTCCCAGAAAGGCAGCACTGAGGCCCTGGCATCCCTGGTCTCCACATACAGGGGGAGGAAGGAAGACAAGGCAGGGCTGCTGCATCTCCCTGGAGAGCTGGGACTCAGCCCGTGGCTATCCTCAGAGAAGGAACCTGGGGCCCAGACTGCAGGAAACCTCCCAGTTCCTCAAGAAACAGACTGTGATTATGAGGGAAGAAAAGGAGGGAGGGAGTGAGGGAAGGACCAAGGTAGAAGAAGAAGAAAAAGGAATAGTGGGAGGAAAGAAAGGGGGAAGGCAGGGAGGGAGAGAGAGGAGAAAGAGAGAATCTAAGGATTATGAAAGAATCTGAGGCACATAAATCAATCTAAATGTGAAGGCCTCATTTGGATCCTAACAAAATACAAAATAAATACATGTATGACAATTAGAAAACTGGAACATCGACTGGATATTTGATGATATGAAAGGATTACTACTGCTAATTTTTTAAGGTGTGATGACAGTATTGTAATTGTGTTACTTAAAGTATTTTAGAGATAGAAAGTGAAATATTTGTCCGTAAAACAAGATGATGTCTAGAATTTACTTCAACATAATCTGGGGTGGGGAAATGACGAAAGCTTATAGCATACCTTCTCCTCTTGTATGTATTTGAAATGTCCCTTAATATGAAGTTTCGAATGAGCAAGCATTCACTTCCTCCTTTTCAGGGTAGCCCTCAGACCTGCCTTTGATTCCATGTGCTATTCGCATGGCCATCAGGGAGCTCTGGTTTGCTCTCGGAGGTAGTACCACCTTACCCTCCTCCACAGGGCTCCCACCTGCTGGCTTGACCTCCCATGAGCAGCACCAGGCTGTGAGGCAGGAGACCTGGCCCTGGTGCCCCTGGAGCCATCTAGGCTCACCTGATGGGATGAAGAGCGTCTGGCCCTGTTTGACGGTGCACTTGTAGCATTTGTCCACCTGGTCAGCAAAGAACATCTCGCTGTGATTGGAGGCCGACTGCCAGCGCTCGTACAGGGAGATGTTGGCCGAGGCCGGCTTGATGAGATAGAAGATCTTCTCGCCCTGCCAACGAGAGGCCATTAGCAGAGCCCCCCATCCCAGGGATGTTGGGAGGGGCAGAGCCCCCCACATCCTGGGGATGCTGGGGAGATAACTGGTGATGGGTACTGGCTTGAAAAATAGTCTCAGTCTAGGCCTACCACCCTTACCTGAAACCTTGAACCCCCGTGTGCTTTGGAATGCAGAATTTTGGATGTTGGAAAAGTTCTAGGTATATATGACTCCCCAGCAGGTTCTGGGCAACACCCCATAATCACACATACCCATATTTCTGCAGCACTCCAAGTAGAAATGCATGCCAAACGGGTACGTGTAGGCTGTAAATGAGTGAGTAATAAGAAACTCTGCTCTTTGGAGTTGTTGGATCGTGGTCTGGGTTAAGGATGGTCACTGCTCCCTGGGCCAGCACGTGCCAGGCCCTGGTGGGCTCTATACCTTCACAGCAATGAGACTCCACTGTTCTCACTGCACTGGGGAAAGATGGGCCCAGGGGGTGGCCACAGTGACCTGCTCAGAGCCTCACAGAATCAGGATCAGAAACCGAGTCACCAACCCCTGACCCCCACCCCAGCTCATGCTCCGTCTATTATGGAGAAACCCAGTTTGGGGTTGGATGAACTCCAGACTTCGGGTCTCCTTTTTTTTTTTTTTTAAATTCTGTTGCTATTTACATCCCCTTTTTCTTCTGGCTTCCCTGCTTGTGCCCCAGTGATGAGTCTCCTAGCTCTCCTCTGTCACTCAAATGTCCCCAGCACCCCTACCTAGCTGGCTCCTCCAGCCCCCACACCAGCATGTCCCTGCTATGGGGCCCTGGCTCTTATTGGCCCCAGTGAAGAATAGCCCCTTGTCCCCACTTGCAGCAAGTCTCCCCAACACCTCCCCCCTTCTCTGGACCCCTGCTGCACAAGCAGCCGCTGGGCACTTGGTCATACTCAAGTGGGCTCTCATCAAATCATCTCATAAACCTCCATCCTACTGGACAAAGGAAACATGGCGTGTGCTTCTCTGGTCTGGGGAGGCACCCCACACCTCCACCCAGAAAGGGGTCCCCGCCTATCCCAGTGCCCAAAATTCTACCCAGTCCTTCCTGTGGGGTAATATCTTGTCTTGGGGCCCCCCAAAGCTAAGGTTTGTGGGGACTCCAGACCATCTTGTGGTTGGACTGTGGACTTTTCGAGGGCCTGGGCAGGGCCCCAAGGCCACATGGCTCACCTTGAGCACGTGGTACCAGGCAGAGGCGCCCCCGGAGTCAATGTGAAAGTCGGTGTAGCTGTCCTTCACACAGATCAGGCAGTACTTGGTCACTTTGGGTTTAGCCAGCAAAGCATCGTCAGGCCAGTAGTTTTCTACCCAAGACAGTTTTTTCACAATGTCAGGGGGTTCCACGAAGCTGGACATTCTGGTGGTGGGGAGAGGGACAATGGTCAGCGGTGACAAGAAATGTTCACCGTTTTGGAAGCCCTGAGGTATGAAAGGTATTCTATGAAGTACTTCCCACACTCTACTTCACTGCCTGGGAAGCAGTTGCCATTGCTCCCACTTTACAGATGAAGAGACTGAAGTTCCGGGAGGGCAGGAATGAGCCAGGCTACAGCGCTGGCTGTTTGCCGCTGCTTACCACGCACAGAAGACAGGCAAGGAGAAGGCCAAAGAGCCTGGCTCTGGGCTCGGAAGAGAAAAAAACCACCCCAGAGGTGAACATATCTTTTTTCGGAGAACTAGAAATTTAGCCATTTCCAGTTCAGCCTGCGTGAGTGGGATGGGGGCAGTGAGCACCAAGAAAGACTGTCATTTCTCAACCACAAGACAGGCACCTCCCGGCGTCTCTGGAACAAAAGCTGCTGCTCCCCAAAGCACATGGTGAAGACTCCACGAGTCCTGCCACCGCCATTCAGTGTCAAATCCATTAATCCCTCTCCAGGGAGGATGGGAAAGGCAAAGGGGGTCTTTGATTCAATTAAATGCCACTGTCCTGGATAAAAGGCAAAATACTGCATCAAAAACATCTGACTCAGCAACACCTGTGGAGATACCAACTCACCACCGCCGAGAATCAGGTCTCAGCGTCCTCAGGCAAAATGGACACTGGCACGTCCCAGCCTTCCTGCCTGAAATTGCTGCCCTCTTTAGTCAAAAGCCACGTCAGCTCGGGCAAGATGGTGAGAAATCAAGAGCCAGGTCCTGGTCACTTCCAACCCCAGGAGCCTCCATGACAGACCCTCTTCATTAACACGTCTGCTTGTTCCAAATGGCATCACTGTCCCTCCGCCTGGAGGCCACATCTCCCTGCTCCATGGCCTCGTGGCCCCACCGTCCTCCAGTCCAGCCTGTAACCCCCAAAGGCCCAGAGAAGGGAAGAGACCCCGCCTGCCCCAGCCAGCCTGGCACCCTCACCATCTAGCCCCCACCCTGCATCCTCACACACCCTAGACCCCTGTGAGAGGTGGGGTACAGCCTCCTAACACTGGCCCCCAAATGCCCTTTCTCTTGAATCTGAGTTCCTGCCTGGACCGCTCTTCAGAGGCCAGAGCCAGCTTGTTCTTCTGTGACAAATGCCACCGCTCCCTGCAGCCCCCAACATCTAGAAGGGCCGTCTGCCCATCTGGGGGAGCCACCCCTACATTCCCTGCGCTGTGCAAACCCCACTGTGTACAGCGCAGGTCGGGGATGAGCCACAGTGAGGCTAGCCTGTGGAGGCGTGTGTGTGAGCGACCAGTGGAAGATGCGACGTCACCCTCGATCGGCAGCACAACCGGTGCCTTAATGATTTGGGGGGCCATACTGGTCCCTGCAAGTCTCCCCTGAGGCAGTAGAGGGTCTACCCTGGTCCAATCCATTCTGCCAGACACAGGAGCTCAGTGCTGGCCAACACAGCCCCATGGGAGGGAAGGCTCTGATGAGGCAGAGACCAAGCCCCTTCAGATGGTATCGACAGAACCCAGACAGCTTCCCGCTGGCCTGCACACTCGCCCATGCAAATGCGCGTAAGTGTGTGTAAGTATAAAATGAACACTACCACTGCACCCCCACAGGTCTCCAACCAGGGCAGGGGACCAAGAAGTCATCATGAATTTTTCTGCCAGCAACTGGGTGGCCCAGCGAGGCCCAAAGGGAAACGCTGGGCCCAAAGACCATCTCTCCCTAGCTCCATTAACCAAGCATCTCCCAGGCAAGGTAGTAAATAAAATTTATGGCGACATGATCCCGTTTATTCTCTGGTATCAAAGCAACACATTCCTCAGAACTCAGCCTGAGAGAAAATCTGTCTTAGTAACATGCAGGCAGGCTTGCTCTCATCAGACACCATAATTCATCCCATTTCCCTTTTTGCCTTCACTGCCAAGGTGCTCAAACAAAATTCAATGACCAGGTGTATTGTCCTTACGACTCCTGGTATAGCTTGTGTTCTCTTTCTCGCTGTAGTTTTCGATAGCTCTTTTATTTTTTTATCTACCTGACCTTTTGCACATGAGTTTTTAAGTTGTTGTCATGTGCTTTTTGGAAAGAGGCAAGGTAGAAATGACCCGAAAATGCAATCATTCTTAAACTAAATCATTATCAACCATTTACACCTTATGGTGAGTGACTGAATCTGAACTTTTCCAAGGGATCAGCAGAGTAGCAGGGATTGATGGAGATGGGGCAAGGGGGCCCAGAACTGGGACAGGCAGGAGGGGCGGGGTCAGAGGTGAGAGGTAACAAGGGCAGAGCTTGTTGTCCTACAGAAGGAGAGAGAACCGGATCACCAAGTGCAAACAAGAGAGCCAGCAGCAGCGGGTCACACACTCCCATCATCGGGAAGTTAACCTGACATCTGACTGACCTCTGACGCAGGAGGGTCACACGCTCTACTAACATCACCATGATGTCGATGATACCAAAAATGAACCTTTTTCTTTTCGGAACTAACCAGGGCTGACAATAGGGACTAAATAAACCAAGACCAGAAGAGCACACAGCCTGAGTGAGCAGAGGAGGTGGCTCAAGTCTGGGAAGTGGCAAAAAATCGATTTCAAAGAAACTGGTATGGTATGGCAGGATCCCAGTTTTTTAAAGGTACAAACTAAAAGTATGCGTGTGAGTGTGTTTGGGTTTGTGAGCGTACGTATGATAGCATGGGTGTGAGCAAGCGTGTAAGTGTACAAACCTAAGTACATGTATGTCAATGTGATGGAGAGCTGTGTGGGAGCGTGAACACCTTTGTGCATGTGCAAATATGCAAGTGTGTAAATGTCTGCATTAGTGTTGCGGGTGTTGGTTTGTCAGTGAGAGCGATGAGCATGCAAGTGCATTGGTGAGTGTGTCATGTGGGTATGTGAGTGTGCCTGACAGCATGTGTCAGTGTCAGTGTGTCATGTATATGCTGGTGTCAGTGAGACTGTCGTGTCGCTGAGTGTGTCAGTATGTCCCATGTGTGTTGGTGTGAATGACTGTCAGTAAGAATATGTTGGTGCGTCATGGGTATGTCAATGAGTATGTCCGTGAATAAGTTTGTGTCGGCAACTGTGAGTATTTTGGAGAGTCAGTGCCTCGGTGAGTGTGTCGGTGAGTGTGTCAAAGGCATGCCAGTGTGTCCGTGAATGAATGTGATTGTGTTGGTGAGTCATTGCCTCTGAGTGTGTATCATGAGTGTGTCCATGAGTTTGTAGGTGAGTGTGCCAGTGTGTCTGTGAGAGGGAGTGTCACGATTGTGTCAGTGAGAGTGTGTATTTCTAGAAGAAACTACATCACGCTGTTACAATGGTTCTCTCTGGGGAGTGACATGGGGGACAGACCAGAGGAGGATCTGGCTTTTAGCTCCTTATTTTTGTTTTAATCTTTCACAATTTAAAAGAAGACCAGCAGAAATAAACATGTGCCCGCGTCCCCTACTCCACACACCCCGGACCCTTTGCGTGTGTTTCCCGGGCGGGGTCAAGGATGGACGCAGACCCAGAGCAGCACTGCTCCGGGCTAACCCCGCGTGCCCCCCGACAGCCCCCTCTGCCCCTCGGCGGCCCCTGAGGATGGGGGCGCTGCTCACCTGGTGTCGGAGAACTCGAGGTTGGTGACGTTGAGGACCCGCTTCCGGTTGGTGCTGTAGTAGTAGTCCACAAACTCCTTCAGCTTCATCTTGCAGTCCTTCTGCTTGGTGACGTCCGTCACGTCCACGCTGCGCTCCGGTCCTGGGGAGGCCGGGAGGGAGGCGGTGAGCCACGCCCGGGCGCGCTTGCTGGGGCCACCTCCAGGACGTGCCCTGCCGCCCGAGGGGCTGCACGTGTCCAGCCGGTGCTGCTGAGCAACACGCCCAGCCGCTGAAGCGGCAGAACCAGACCCTGAGGCTCTGGTTCCCAACGTCAGACTCTACCCCTAACAAAGTGTGTTACACCCTGCGCTCCTCCGATCCGCTCCTCCCATTCTCAGGAGAACCCCGTGATGCAAGCACAGTTGATGCAAGTGGGCCTCAGGTAGGGGTCCCAGATTAGCAAACAAAAACACAGGACACCAAATTTCAGCTCGAAGACAAATAGGTTTTTTTAGCGTATGTCCCACATAATGCATGGGACATACTGACACTCAAACATTTTTTCAAAATTAAAAACCCTGCATTCCTAGGGCACCCACTCATGATTCTGGAAATTGAGAAACTGGTCAATCAAGGGGAAAACATTTACCCTGCATTTTCTGTAGCTGATGAGGACAAGTTCAGGGTAAAAAGCATTGAGGACAGAACGTTCAGGGCAGCCAAAGAACAGACGGGGGAAGTACTTTATATAGGAAGGGAGAATGAGAGAATTATCTCCTTCAGCAAGGACCCTTGTCGGCTGCTGAACCCAGTGCGTGAAAGGCTGCCGGGGCTCTGCGGACAGAGGAGGCTGGACAACCCGTGGGCCACCTGGACCCACTGACCCATCTCGACATCACTGAGAGTGGGTGATTGGGTCTCATGGGCCTCCTGAGGGAAGGAGGCACCCCGACCCCGAGGAGGAAATTCTGCCTGAGAAATGAAGATGAACGCAGCCAAGCTGCTAGCTGCCTGTTCACAGGAAACGCCGGGCGCCCCAGGGAAGCGTGTGGGAAAGTCTACAGGACCAGTGACACTGCTTTCCCAACAAATCAGTGGAATAAAAGAGAACAGTGGGGATATGGAGACAGTAAAAAGATCAGTTGTTTTGGGTTCAGGGGGAAAAAGGAAGGGGATTAGAAGGGGAGCACAGGGCATTTTTAGGGCAGTGAAACTATTCTGCAGTAGAACCACAACATTACGCATTTGTTAAAACCCATGGAAACGTACATCACAAAGAGAGAACCCCAATGTAAACTATGGGCTTTAGATACTTATAATGCCTTGCTATTGGGTCATCATTTTAACAAATGTGCCACACTAATGCCAACCTTCAATAGCGTGTAAGTGTGTAATGATTTGGACAAGGGAGGCAGGGTTTGGGTATTTGGGAACTCTCTTCTTTCTGCACAATTTTACTGTAAACCTAAAACTGCTCTAAAAAAATTATTTTAAAAATAAATTGGGGTGTTTAGAGCGTTAGAGAGACTTAAGAGATATGAAAACCAAATGAAGTGTATGGCTCTTGTTTGGATTCTGATTCAAACAACCAAACACAAAACATATCTTTGAGGCAATTGGGTCTCAGATGACATTATTAAATTATTGTTAATGTTGTACAGTGTGATAATGGAATTCTGTGTGTGTGTATATATCTATATCTATATATCTATATCTATTTTTATGAGGTACTGGGGCCAGGGATTGAACCCGGGACTTCTTATGTGGCGCTCAACTGCTGAGCCACATAGGTTCCCCTGAGTTGGTTTTTTCATTTGTTTGCTTGTTTTTTTGTGTTTTTTTTTAGGAGGCTCCAGTGACTGAACCCGGGACCTCCCATGTGGGGAGCTGGCACTCAACAACTTGAGCCACATCTTCTCCCGAGAGTATATAGTTTTTAATCATCTGCTAGAGATATGCACTGGATTTTTTATGGGTTAAATGATGTGTGCTGTGATGTGAGATTCACTTTAACATACTCCAGGGGGAATAAAAAGTGGGAGAGGCAGAAAAATGGCAGGAAGCTGGTAGGTGTTGAGGCTGGTGCCGGGTGCAAAGTGTTCACTGCTGATTTCTCTCCTTCTGGGTATGTTTGAAAAGTTCCCTAATGAAAAATAAAATTAAAGGGAAAAAGAAAGGTACAAAAAAGTAAAAACCATGAGTTGTCTCTTCCTTCACATAAGAAGCCATTTCCCTTCACTGGAGGGACAGCTATAGTGGAGCAGTGGGGAACATGTGCAAACCCAGCCCAGCTGTTTGTAGCTGCAGGAGCTGAAGCCTCATGGGTAGGGCACGGTCCCCATCTCCCAGAGCTGTGACCAGGATGAAATCAGTTCACACACGTGACGAGCTTAGAGCAATGCCAGGCACTCTGTAGGTCTTCCGTAGGTATTAGCTGTCACTATCATTGCTCTAGGCCTGGCAGGAGCAGCCCTGGGGGGGTATCTGCCAGGCTGGAAAGGTGAGTCTTAGTGTGAGAAAGGGATTCTGGCAGCCACAATCTGGCTGATTATCAGTCATCTCACAGACCCTAACCCAGACAAGGCTAGTCTGTGAATGCCATGGAGAAAAGACGAAAAGAAGACCACTCCATAATCACGTCTGAACACAAGGACACTCTCCAAGCCACACAAAGGACCAAACACCCCCCTCCTGGCTCATGCATGTGACCACTGCTTCTTTACCAACCACAGCCAGAACTTCGCTTGAATCCTCCCTCACCTTAGACAAGAATCATTAAGATGTTCAAACACAGACTCTCCCCACTTCCTGCTAGCATCCAATACAGAGCACAGCCTCACTTCCTTAGATGCCCGCCCCAAAGTCACCTAACTCCAGCCCAGAGCCGCAACGAGTCCTGTCCAACACCTCTCCCAAGATGTTCCCCAGAGTGTCGTCCTCCCTCGTTGCAGCAAGTCAATAACCCCGCTACGTCCCGCTCTAGGGCTGCTCCTGCTGGACCGGACCTGGAGGATGGACAAGTGGCTCCAGAGATGGGGCGTGGGCCTGGCCCCCGCTGAAATGGGGATGGTTACAGTGATGG
>JAQZBX010095271.1:0-11936 GCA_029593785.1 Cabassous unicinctus
AGTTCTCGAGCCTTGTCTTATAGGTGAATATTGCACAGCAATGTCATACCAGACTATTTTAATGTCAAGTCAGTTTCCATTACGATCCAGAAAGTCTTCTTTATGTCTGACCCAAATTTGAATGTGGCACTTTGAAGCTCTTACCTCTTCTGTCTTCTGTAGAGATGAGGAACAGCTGGTCAGTATCTTTTTATAATAATCCTTCAAGTAGAGGAAGACTGTTATGTTTGCCTTTAGGCACTTTTTCTCTCTAGACTAAACAAATGCAAATCCCTTAACCTTCCCTCATAGGTTCTTTTCTGTCTCTTTAATCATTTTGGTTCTCCTTTGGAACCTTTCCAGTGTCTCCAACATCTCCCTTAAAATAAGGGGCCTCAAACTGGACAAATTCTTATTATGGTGGAGGGAGGAGGGGAGCCCTTCCCTTTCACATTGGACTCCCGCTAATATAAATTCATATCAGTATTGTGTTGCCTATTAGCACAACATGCAGATTCAGATAAATGCATGGGTCTACTGTCATGTCTTTTTCCGTTTTTCATGTAAATCTAGATATTAAGACCCATATGGATCTGTCATTTTCATCATTGCCCCTCAGGATATTGCTTTGTAATCAGCCATCATGCTGAACTCTAAAACTGTTTTTGTTTTTGTTGTTTCTTTTTGGGAGGTACCAGGGATTGAACCCAGGATCTTGTACATGGGAAGCAAAAGCTCAACCACTGGGCTACACCCACTCCCCTAAACTGTTTTTAATGAACCATTTCCTTAATGTGTTGAAGCCACTTTGGATTCTCTTAACCTATCAGCAGTTTCCACTCAAATTAATGTTATTTGTAGACATTGATTGTGCATATAGCAATTTCAGTCAAGTATTATTTAAACCAGACCCAGGATAAAATCGTAGGCCACATTTCAAACGCCCCTTTGTTTACTGAGCTACTGATCACTTTTCCAGTCGGCTGTGAAACCCAGTGAGGGAAAAGACCCACCAGATCATATCTTTCTGGCCTGCTGATGAGAATGTCATGTGCATGCAAATGCTTTCCTGAAATTAAGATATCATACAGATGTGGTCAAATGTTTAATTCCCTGCACACGCACATGCTAAACTGAGCTGAGCAACAAAGGGGGAGGAGGAATATTTACTTGTGTTATACTTAAAAGCATAGATTTACACTAAACAGTATTGATTTACACAGCATAAAAGTACATTCCAGAATGAAGGAGTAGAGAAAGAAACTGAAGTATTAGGAAACTGTTCATGGAAAAACCAACTGGAATGCAAGATAAGGAGCACTTCTGAAAATATGATTTGAAAATAATTCAATTTGAATCTAACTGCCATAAAATTTATCCTATACAGAGATGCTACATAAAAGTATGCTAGTGAATTCATGAGCTCTCCTGCCTCATGTCAGAAGAGTGGGAAAAGGGGGTATGAAAGGCCACATTTATTGAAACCCTTATATTTGTCAGACAGATACTTTCTATTAAGGAATTCTGCTAGACTTGGCTTTTTCTAAAAATCATCAGCCTAACTTGCTTTGGCCCAGATTTTGCAGGTATTTTGAGCACTGGCTTGCAAGACTTGTCCTCACTGGATGCATGTAGTGTTTTAAAGGGTTTTGTTTCCTTCCCATACTTCCAAAGAAGGCATGCCCTGGCCTGGTGCTCTTGCATGTTTCCGGGTTTGCTGGGGTGCGGACCTGAATGACGCACCTGAGGGTAATTCCAGGAGTGGTACTTAGGATGATTCTTTACCATGCACTCTGCAGGCTGCTTCTGAGAGTGGGGGGTTTCCAGCAGGGCCTGGACAGAGGTTAGCCCCTCCAAGGCTCTATAATTTCCCATTCCAGAGGCAGTAATGGGATTGGTAATTGAAGCCTTCTTTCGTCTCTTCCATTTTAATTAATTGCTTGGAATTCCACCAGATCTATCCATTGCAAAACTAATTTACTTTTAGCGGCTGCCGTATACCTGGGAAGAAAACCATAGCTTAGAAAAACAGAGGTGGGGAGTGTGGCCACCACAAGATTCTGGAACGAACTCCAAGGAGTGGGGCGAATGAGTGTGCCTGTCTGCAGAGGCCCAGGAGGCCCAGGGATTTGGTTTGTTTGCTTGTTGATGCTGAGATCTGTGCCACAACCACGGGCGTTCTCCACACCCCTAGTTCCCCGTGGGAGCCCCAACTTGGATCACTCTCAAAGCCAGGTGAAAATGTGTTTTGAGCACAAGTTCTTTAACGGCTTGAGGTTTGGCACAGCAATGCTTTGACTTTTCAACAAGTGTTAGAGGCAGAAAACTAGAATAAAATAAAACAGAACTTCTGAAGAGAAGCCTTGTCACACAATGAAAATGCAGGGTGCCTCCCTCCCTCTCTGCCAGGCCCCTCTCCTGCTTTAAGAAAAGCAAACACTCTTTTCCTGTCTTATTTGTATTCCCATTAATTTAAGACAGGAAGCCCTCAGTGGGTGTGATGTAAACAACTCAGCCTCGTGGGTTTCCTCATCAGTTTGCAGGAGAAATGGCTCCACAGCCCAAGCCCACTCAGGCCTCTGGGGCGGGGGGGCTATGACTTGTTGACCGAACCCTGCAGGAGCTGGGAGGGGCGGCGGGAAGGGCGCGGGGAGTGGAAGAAGGTGTAAAGGAAATGCTTAAGTTGTGCAGTCACCGGCGATTGTAATTCAGAAGTGGTGAATTTGGTTACTCCAGCAGAAAGAATCTGCGGAGATTTCTGGAAAGTGTAATGGTCGTGTTTTAGTTTGGCGCCCCGCGTCCTGCTGCTGATTATGAAACGGCGCGGTTAGGAAATGAACTGAGCTTGGGGAGGTGGAATTTCTAGCGGTGGCTCCGAGGGAGAACTTTTGACCAGGGCGAGGGTATCTGTGTTGAACATTTTCTCCTTCAAACCGAGGTTACAGCCGGAAGCTCCTGAGCGCTTGATGTAAACAAAGGTGTCTGAATCAGAAACCCCAAACTCCCTGAAATCCTCCCCGGGGCGGTTTCCTTTTCCCTGCAAGGGGAGTGACCGGGGAAGGGGTTCTGGAATGCTGTGAGTTTTGACAAGTGAGCCAGGGGAGTGACGACGGGCCGAGTTAGGATTGCATTACAGTCTTTTCCTAACCTCCTCGACCGGGGCCTGGAGGAGGGAGGAGGGGTCCTCCCCCAGACATGTAGCCTGCGGAGAGGAGCCCCTGCAGGAGCCGGGCTCCAGAAGGACGGCTTGCAGCCGCCGGGACCGTCAGCAGGACGGCGAGGAGGGGCGCGGCCCTGGCGGGGAGCCCGCGCTCACCCGCCGCCCGCGCGCTCGGCGGGAGCGCCAGCAGGTGATTAGGATCAGACCCTGAGGGTTACCAAGCCTGCGGGAGCCGATTACCCGGAGGTCAGCTGCTCCCGACCGAGACTCCCAGGAAGCTGAGGCAGGGGATCCCAGAGGAAGCCCGGGAAGGTGATTTCAGAGCTGGAGGTAAGGATCTGTTTAACAAACTAGCAAGAACACCTCAGGCTTCCTGGTCTGAGTTGGGGATGCAGATTGAGGCTCAATCCTAAAATGTGGAAATTCAGCCGCATCATCGGGGAAACAGCAATCTCACCTTCTACTTTACTCCTCTAACAGATCGATTGGGTGTTTTGCTTTGCCTTTGTGTGTTTACTTCTGTTCCTCGGGAAGAGTAACTGCCTTGGAATTGGCTTGTCAAGTACAGGACCAAAGGATTTGCCCCGGATTTGTGCAATGCACAGGGAAGGTGGAGCTTTTTGTCAGGGAGGCACAAGGAATCAGCCCTGAAAGAGCCGTGCTTCTTTCAGACGCCTGGGATATGAGGTGCTGCTGAAACCCAAGAGGGCGCAGGGCCAGAAGCCCAGGTGTCTGTCATACTGTCCTGGGAATGAATGTGGGACCCAGCCAAGCTGTCTCTCTGTGAGCGGGAACTTTGTTTATGATCCCACAGGAGGTCATGATTTCCTTTGGGGACAGATCTGCGTCCAAAACTACTGAACAACTTGTTTGGACAACATCCCCACCACTGATTCACAGAATGTTTTCATGGTAGTATGCACAAATCAAAGATTTTTAAAGATGGAGGATGTTTAGAAAGAGTGACATTTTCTATCATGTAGCTACTCTCTAGAAGGCTGTTTATAAATACTAGGAGTGAAATGAAGTCAATTTTGTCTCATGAGACAGAGGGTGAGAAGGAGGTAATGACAACTGTCACCTTGGGAACCAGTTCTGGGAGAAAAGATTCTGCGAATGTAAACAGTAAACCCTTTTCATAAAAATAGGTCATGCTAGAAGAAAAACTAAAAAATATGTATGTGTGTGTGTGTGTGTGTATATATATATATATATATATAAAGAAAGAAAGAAAAAACACACAACAAATAAATAAAAATAAATAAGTCAGGCTGAGTTTGATCTCAGGGGTGATAACTTAAAGTCTGTAAACAATATAGAAGTATCTTTATACAAAATACAGTACTCTCGGATTTCGTTCTTAAACTGTCTTTGCAACTCTAAATTCATGTAGGTGTGTTGAAAAATAATGTACGAGGGGCTCTTCCCACCCCCAAATATTAATTTGCCCACTAAACGTTCACTAACCTGTAGATGCCTTGCAGCTGCCTTCTTTTGCTGAGATTTTACAAAGTTGAGAGCATGCAGGACCCACCAACATTCAGGTGCCTGCAGGCTCTGCAGTCAAACTCACGGCCCCTAGGGGGCAGCAGTGGGGACTCACTGGTAGGCAGAGTGGGCTTTGGGGAAAGCTGGCATCAGCCATGTTCTAAAGCAGGGGTTCTTAACAAGGGGTCCATGAGCTTGAATTGAAATTTAGAAATCATTATTCTTCTAGGGATGTGACGGTGCAGGTGTGATATATTTATTAAATAATACACAGTGTAGTGTGGACTTATTAAGGGGTCTGTGGTTTTCACCTGACTGGCAAAAGGGTCCATGGAACAAAAAAGGTTAAGAAGCCCTGTTCTAAAGAAAAAGAAGAGTTCTCAGAATGGGCTACTGGGATTTCAGACCTGTTCCATGCTCTGTGCAGGAGTGTCCAGGGAGATAATGTTGAACCTCTCCCTAATCTAGGACAAAAGGAAGACAACACAAATAGCACCAAAGTTAGCCAACTGCCTTTCTCTTTACCTTCTCACTTCTATTAGTTACCCAGCACCGCACATGACACGTAGTAGGGCTTCCTTCAAGCCGCTGTTCCTTTTGCTGTCCCCTATAAGCTCCAAGCAGGTCACACTCAGGAATTGTTTCTTTGAAGGGAAATAGTGACCCAATTCCGGCCTGTTCCCGGAACAGGAAGTTCTCTTCTCTCTGCTCTGCCACTTGCTTGGCTCTGCCTTCTTCATCACATCTTCTCTTTCCCATGGTTTGACTGAGTGCCTTTGCCCTGCTTTCTAGAGAGTGTGTCCTCCAGGAACCTGCTCAAGAACCTTTTCCCCATCCTTGCTTGGGCTCTCTTTCCAGAACTGAGTTTTCCTTCCTTCCTTATCAAAATTATACACATACATAATTGAAAAAGTCACATTTTTTAAAAATAAGGCTTAGAACTAGAAACAGCAGTCACTTACCCCACCCTTGACCGCCTCAACTGCTGTGACCCGGAGACAACCACTTTCAACTCTGTCTATAATTCTAAACAACAAGTAGCAAGCTTACTGCTGCACATGGTCCATCTCGCTCATGGAGCCCTCTGTCCTGCTCAGTTCTGGATTTGCTGCTCTTGAGGCCTGTGGGCACAGCCATCATCATGCTGGGGATTTACTTTGCCTCTTTCTGATCTGACATCCCTGTTTTCTAGACCAAGTCTCTTCCTCTTTCTTTGTTTATGTTCCCATTTTGGTGAAACACATCTTCCAGAACCTCTGAGAAAGAGTCCATGGGAGGTAGGTATTTTGGGATCTTCCAAATTTGATTGATCTAGGTGGGAAATCCATTTCCTTCAGCATTTGGAAAGAATTACCCTTCCAGGTTTAAATATTGACATGACTGATGCCATTCTAATTCCTGACGTGTTGAATGTAACTATTTAACCCCTCTCTGAAAGTTTTTAGGATTTTCTTTTGTCAGTTGTAATGACATGAATTTCATTACTTGATGTGAGTCCGGCTTTTGTCCGTTTTACTAGGCTTTCAATGGACCCTCTCAATTTGGAAAATCATATCTTTCACTTCTGAGCAGTCTTCTGAAATTTTAAAGAAATAATTTCCCACCCTGTCTTCTAATATGTCTACTACTTGGAATAGCGCCCTCATGAATTGAATTTCTAACTTTCTTACTTTTTCTCTTAGTTTCTATCTCCTTTTAAAAGAACTTACTTCCTGAGAGATTTCCTCTATGTCTTCCAACTCATATATTGAAATTTCATTTCTGCCATAAAATTGCTAATTTCCAAGAACTCTTTAAAAACTGAGTTCTTCTTTTTAATAGCCTCCAGTTCTTGTTTCATGGATGAAAATCCCAAACTCTCTGCTGATCTCAATTAGAGCCTCTTTGAAGTTTTCTTCTATTCCCTGCACTATTTCTGTTCTTCTGATTTCTTATTTTCATTTCTCTGTTTCATGCTAAAGGCTTTCCTCAAATGTCTGATGATTCTTGAGCAATCACTGAAAAGCTAATTGGATGATCTGTAAATGCAGATGGGCTTAGAATCAGGAATAATTCCTCTTACGAAAAGGGACCTAGAGTAGTGTCTCAGAATCTACAACAAAGCCTAGCACACAATAGATTTTCTGTACGTATTTGCTGGATGACAATCTTGGCAGGACCCAGATACGAGCAAGTATTCGAAGCTCCCCCAGCAGATTCAAATGTGCAGCCAGTGCTGAGAACTGCCCTAGGACTGGCCTGCTGGGCAGCGTTCCTAGGGCACTCACACCTGGCAATGGAGGCCTTTCCTCCCTGGGGAAACTGACCAACTGATGAGAAGTACCCCACACTGAGGGGAACTGGTGGACTGGGTCATCTGAGAGCCAGAGGAGGGAAGGAGACGAGAAGTCTAAACGTTCTTACTCCCCTGTTTCTAAAGCAGTCACCCCAACCTCAATACACCTGGTGTCTCCAAGTCCAGAGTTGTTCAGATGCAGCAGAGCGAACAGGCTGCAGGATAGAGTGACTTGGGAGCTGGGGCTGCAGGAGGTGATGTGGGGGTCTGCTGCTTCGTGCACCCTCAGTGCCTGGTGCCCCCGGTCCTGGAGGTTCTCTGGAGCTCTGTGGTCTGAATCCTAGCCTGCATCCAGGCTTCCCACACCACTGGGCTAGGTTTCAGCTTTCTCTCATCTGCTAAGTCACTTAGCGCTGTTCGTCTGCTTTCCAGCTTCCAACATTTTGTTACAGTCATGATGTCTTCTGTCCTCTCTATCCTTAGCACCTGCCCTCTTTTAAATTCCTTGACTCTCAGTCCATCATGTTTCCTGGTGAGTCTCCCTGCTGGAAGCTCCCACCTGTCCCCAGGTCCCTCCTTGCAGTTCTTTCTGTGTTTATACCCCGCTACTTCAAGTGACCACATGTGGCTGAAATGCAGATAGGCCACGTTGCACTCTCATCTCTCCAGTAATAATTAGACGTGCCACAGACCCTGAATGCAGTGATTATTGGGCATTTATATTAGGTATGTTGTCTTCTCCATCAGGTCATTAATTATGGAGTATCAGGCAGAAGCCATTTCTGAATGTGTTTGAGGTTCTAGCTTATCAAGGTCTTCTCTGTAAGGTTAATTGTCCAGCATGTTAATTTCTTTGAAATATAGTCACGTTCATTTCCTTCTTTGGTCATCACCAGAAGCCCAGCAGGTGATGTGTGATCATATGGACTCTGGGGCATCCATTCTCTGAGATGTGTAGCCCCCTCCCGTTGAGATAATTCCATTCCACCTGCCAGAGGTGAGTTTAGGAAAAAGTATTCGATCCCAATAAGGTGTGAAGGAACATTTGCTCATTACCAAGAAAAAGACACAAAAATAGATAGGTCCCTTGCTTTTTCCAGCACCTTGCAGTCTGGAACTGCTTTCAAAATCTTGCCTCCAGCCTAGGATGAAGCCAATACACAGA
Organism: Cabassous unicinctus; assembly: GCA_029593785.1. Classification (NCBI taxonomy): domain Eukaryota; kingdom Metazoa; phylum Chordata; class Mammalia; order Cingulata; family Chlamyphoridae; genus Cabassous; species Cabassous unicinctus. Next base: position 8,068 of record JAQZBX010095271.1, read on the forward strand.
AAGCAGAGCCCAGAGAATCACAGAGAAGCTGGACTTGAGCCCTGCCTTTCTCTGCATTTCTTGTCATATACGATGATTAATTTCCTCCTTGTGGAAGCCATTTTGATTCAGGGTTTGGTATCATTTGCTGCTTAACTGATACAGGTTGATACTTATTTATGTGTCACCTCATCTCCAAAAAGACTTTCTGTAGGCCATGGACTCATCTTACTGAGAGATTTGAGCTGCTTGATTTCTCATTCTGATTCCAAGTAGGATTCTTCACCATGCTTTTATTTACTACGCATGAAAGTAATTTTATTCTCTCTTTTACCTTCAAAGGAAGAAATAACTAGTGAATCATTTGGGGGGTGAAAGGGGGTTTCTTGCTTTGGAGATTGCTAGCTGATCCCAGCATGCAAACATACTGTCACAGAAGTGAAGCCTGCTCTTAAATCCCACGAGCCATTGAAGAAAACTCCTGCATTCCAGCCTGTGAAAAGCTGAGAATGAGTTTTCAGTCACACCTGTGATTGTTGAGGCTGGCAAGTCTCCCTGCACACTTGGTATTGTTTTCTTTGACTTTCATCCTTTGCCCTTGCACACCCAAGTCTTTGGGAACCCTGGAAGATGAAATAAACTCCGGAAGTGCTCCGTAGTGCCAGGATGAACAGATGGTAGGAGAAAGTGGCCTGTCTGTTCCTGTTTTCACTTGTCTGACTCAAGTGGCAATGACACACTCTTTTTATGAATGGAAGGCCCTCCTGATCTGTTCCTTTCCTAATGTAATGTCAGCCTGAAGGGAAGCCCTTAATTGCACTTAGCATTGGAATATTGCTTTCCTGTTTGTATCTGTATCTTACTAAACCACAACTTTAAGGATGGACACTTCTTATTATAACATAACTAAGATTTATTGAGCACTTACTATCTGCCAGGGACTATTATAAGCTCTGTATGTATTAGGTTATCTAATCCTCACAACAACCCTAAAAGGAAGGTACGGTTGGTATCCCTGTTTTAGAACTGGCAATCACTGAAGCACATAGTATTTAGGGAAATTGCTCAAGATGGTTTGGCTGTTCAGTGATGGAGCAGAGGTTGCAACGTCAGCCATCTGGTTCCAGAGCCCTCTCTATACAATATAGCATGTATGCTCCAGACTACATAATCCATCACTATGTGCTCAGCACTCTTACAGCATCTTTGGTATATGATAGAGATTCAGACGTTCTTGTGAATGAATAAGCACAAGGACTTTTCATGTTATTACAGACTCATTAATTGTAATGGTAGCATATTCGTCCATAATGTGAAAGTACCATAATTTGTAAAACTATTTCCTCAAGGCTGGGCATTTAAATAGTATGGGCTAGAGTTTCTGAAACTGGAACTGTCCCAAGAAACCTCAGACATGTGGTCACTAATTAGGAAGTGACCACTAGACATTTTTTAACATTCCTCTTCTTCTCCCTCACGCCTTACACCCCTACTGCTCCCTCTAGGAGGGGTGTGAATTCTCATCCCAATCTAGATTCCTGACCCGTGGTTGAGCACCTGCTTCCCACGTACAAGGTCCTGGGTTCAATCTCCAGTACTTCCTAAAAAAAAATAAAAATAAAAAAATAAGATGCTCTGAAGGCTCTAATATTTTTGGAACTTTTTCCAGGGATCACTGTTATAGGTTAAGCATTAGTTGGCAGGGAATTGCATGAAGATCCCTGAAATTCCCCCTGACAACTGCCGTTTTCCAGGTAATTTTTCATAGCATGTCTTATTACACTAGAATCTAGAAAGAATATATATCTTTCATTAGTGATTGACTTTAACTATAGACTTTTGGCTGACCTCTGGGATTCTTGTTTTAATTGCCAACCGATAGAAAATATAACTAGAAAAATGCTTTAGTGTGCAAACTTTGGAGTTTGTTTTAGGTAAGGAAATTTAGGGACCTGTGAGGATCGAGAAGATTAAGGTAAACTGTTAGGAAACAATTTTGTCTGGTTAGTGGGTTGTCTTCTTATAAGTTGCACTTGTTAGATCCTATGTAAGCAAATATACTGTGCCTCAAATGATATAAGCATTCTGTAGAAGTTACTGAAATTTAAATAAGGTTGTTTTTATAAATTATGTTGGAGATATGCTCTAGAAGACGTTGTTTACTTGAAGATGAATTCTGTGGTGAAGCTCTTCTGTAGAACACAGTCTTTTTTTTTTTTTCATGTTTCACATACATATTAAATATATTCATGTCAAAGTTATATTCCGAACCCCAGGGATTCCGTAATAGAAATAAATACTGAAATAACTACATCGCTAAGTGAGCTTTTTGCTCATATACAGCAAGTGGGACACTCTAGTTCCCATTTTTCAGATTATAGATGCAGGTAAAATTCTGGATAAAATGTCTAGGACAAAAAACAAATTTACAACATAAAATGGATAAAATATTCAAATATTGAGAAATGACAAAATTAGTAATAAAATACTTAATTTTTTAAGAGAAAGAAAAAGACATTTAGTGTTACAATATAGCATAACCCTGTTAGAAAAGCATTTATGATTTCCATATTTAATTCTCTCTTCTACTCTTCTCATATTACAAACTGGAACCAAATGAGTCCCTTTCTCAGCATCATCAATTTTGACTCCTAAATTTGGTTTGAGTCCTTTGGTAACAGTCACAATACTCACAAGGAAATAAATATTCAGTTCCACAGAATGGTTAATAAATATTGCAGGACACACGTTCATCAGAATGGTTACTATTATGAGACAATTTTTTTGTTTTTTTTGTTAGCCTATGCTAAAGGATCCATAATCTTTTTTTTTGAAAAGTCAAAGATATATATATCTTAAATATATCTCAAATGTATGTGCTGAGTGTATAATGTATAAGAACACGTGTTTGTGTCCTCCCTTCTCTGCCTGCCTCTAATTCATTCTCTGCCCTGCTCTGTATCAGGAGGCTGACCTCCATGAACTTCACCGTGCCTTCATCTATGCCGGTGGAGGCAGTGGTGGGATCAGAAGGCAGCAGGAGAGAGAGTTAGAGTATTCGTCCCCCTCACTATCCTTACAGCCTTGCACAAGTTCTGGCAATGGCTGATTTTTCTAAGCTCCCCAAGGGCAGCTTGCTTTCATGGTTTCAGCTCACACATCTTTTTCTGTTGTTGTTAAAGAAGAGATTTCTTTTTTATTTAGGATTTTACTTAATTCTTCCCCTCTCCTTCGTTGTTTGCTCTTGCTGTCTGCTCGTCATCTTTTTTAGGAGGCACCGGGAACCCAACCCAGGACCTCCCATGTGGGAAGGAGGTGCCCAGTAGCTTGAGCCACCTCCGCTTCCCGCTTGTTATGTCTCTCATTGTGTTTCCTTGTTGTATCTCTTAGTTGCATCATCTTGTTGCGTCAGCTTGCTGTCTTGCTCGTCTTCTTTAGGAGGCACTAGGAACTGAACTCGGGACCTCCCATGTGCTAGACGGGTGCCCAACTGCTTGAGCCACAGCCGCTTCCCTCGCACATCTTCTTTTGACACTGTGTCCTCCCCTTGCTATTTAGACCTAGAGGCAGTAATAGTTTCCCCCATCTCCAGCTGTTGCCAGCCCCTGAGTGCATGACCTTGCCAATATCCTCCCTGCACCTCTGTAAATAGTGTCTGCACCAAACTCTCTTCAGTTTAACCCTTTTGAGGATGCCTTCTGTTTCCTTCTGGGACCTGACTGATGTAGTGTATGTCCATCTCTTTCCCACATAAAATCTTTTTTTTTTAATATATTTATTTATTTATTTATTTATTTTATTTATTTATTTATTTTTTTTAAACACAGATGAATAAATATATACATTTCTCCATTAAATGTAATGGATACATATAAAATTTTTTTTTTTTT
>JAQZBX010095272.1:0-11934 GCA_029593785.1 Cabassous unicinctus
CCCTCCCTCTCTCCCTCCTCCCCACCATCCTATTATCTGTCCATCTACATATCTGTCATGTGTTTGCTAAACATTTGTGAGTAGGTTGCATACATTATGCTCCCCTTACCCTTAATAACTCCAAGTACTGTTTCCTGAGAACAAGGACACTCACTTTTTTTTTTTTTGAGGCACTGAGGCAGGCATTGAACCCAGGACCTCATAAATGGGAAGCCAGTGCTTAAACACTGAGCCACATCGGCTCCCAAGTTGGTTTTTTTCATTTGTTTGCTTGTTGTTTGTTTTTCAGGAGGCACTGGCACTGAACCCGGAACCTCCTATGTAGGAAGCAGGTACTCAACTTCTTGAGTCACATCTGCTCACCAACACTCACTTTTGTAACCACTTTAGGTACAGTTGTCAAATTCAAGAAATTTAGCATTGATATAAAGCCTACAGTCCGTATTCTGATTTTTTCAATTTTCCCAGTAGTATCCTTTTGGACATTTTGGCTCTCCTCCATTATTAGTTCCAGTCCAGGATAGTTTTCATTTGCATATAATTTTAATGTAATCCACTTTTTCCCCCAACAAACATGCAGTAAAAACCCATATTTAATATTACCCCTTTGAGGTCTTAGACTTGTTCTTTCAGTTCTATAGAAGCTCAAAGATTTTACTGTTCTAACAATGCAGGTTTTTTTTTTTCCCCTTCTCTTCCACTAATACTGTAATAAGGTGTTGCTGGGAGTTGATAGGTATGAGGTAGCATTTATATTTGATGTTGATGTTAGGACTGCAGTGAAGTTATAGCTGGTCATGATGATTGAATCCAGACCAAAATTTAAGGTGCTATAAGATATAAGAGATAGTATGTATATGTCTAAGCCCCTGCCTTCTAAATTACTAAATCACATTAAATTACACTGATACCACTTGTAATGGGTGTTTTACCCAATGGTTGCTATGCTTCTGCATAGTAACAAGTCACATGGAAAAAGCAGAGATGAAGAAGATGTGGGGAGCTAGCATCCACTGAGGATGGGTCCGTGGGGTCTGTTTTCTTCGCCCGGGCTCTAAGGGTACACTGGTTTGCAGGTGGGCTTCTGCTCCTCAGGTCCAGCCCACTGCCCCCCTTTACTGGCAGTGGTGTTTCTGTGCAGAGAGCTGTCTGTCTGTCCCTGCAGCCTCTTAATTCCTTCTTTTGACACCACTCACTTTCATCTCTTTCATGGAGCAAATAAAGATTTCATGCAAAGGTTTTCTGGGTTTTAGTAGAAGTTCTAACGTCTAAGCAGATGTATACATTTCTGGAAATAGAGATAAGCAGCTGTAGAAAGGGGAATATGAAAATACTAGTTAAGAGAAAAATAAATGCAATTTAATTATTGAGGTCACAGAAGAAGGTTTTTTAAACAGACGCAATTTGTACAATAAAAATGGCGACCGCTCAAAGGAATGAAGTTCTGATACTTGTGACTGCATGGATGAACCTGGAAGACATCATGTTGAGTGAAATAAGCCAGACATAAAAGGACACATATTGTATGAGCTCACTGATGGGAAATAATTAGAATAAGCAAATTCATGGAGTCAGAAACTAAAATATAGGTTACCAGGGGCCAGGGAAGGGTAGAGAATGGGGAGTTAAGCTTATTTGGACAGAGTTTCTGTTTGGGCTGATGGAAAAGCTTTGGTAATAGATGGTGGCAATGGCAGCACAATATTGTGAATGTCATTAACAGCACTGAATTTAATTTATATTTAAATGTAGTTGAAAGGGGGAAATTTTAGGTTGTATATATGTTACTAGAATAAAAATTTTGTAAAACCCGTAGAACTGTACAATACAAACAGTAAACCCTAATGCAAAATATAGACTATAGTTAATAGTATAATTATAAAATTATTGTTTCATTGATTGTAACAAAGATACCACACTAATGCAAAGTGTTAATAATAGGGAAAACAGTGTGTGACGGGGGTATATGGGAACTATATTTTCCACATGATTTTTCTGTAAACCTACAAGTTCTCTAATTAAAAAGAAAATTAAATGGTTAACTCCCAATATATGTTCTCATGTTTTTTTTTGTTTTTTTTTTGAGGAACCAGGGTCGAGGATTGAACCCAGGACCTCGTAAGTGGGAAGCTGGTGCTCAACTACTGAGCCACATCAGCTCCCCTGAGTTGGCTTTTTCATTTGTTTGCTTGTTGTTTGTCTTTGTTTTTAGGAGGCACTGCGAACTGAGCCTGGAACCTTCCATATGGGGAGCAGGCGCTCAACCACTTGAACCACATCTGCTCCCCTCTCATAATTATTTTTAAATTAAAAGACATGGTGACTATATTTATTATTAGAAGTATGAGTCTAGAGAAAAAGAGGTAGTGGTTGGATTATTTTTTTGTGTCTTTCATTGAGAACCATATTTTGGCTTAGTTTATTGAAGCATTGCCCTGTTTCAGATTCACCTCCCTTTCTTGATCTTTTGAGCAGGAATTTTGGATTAATAGACTAGAGGATTAGGTCTGAAAGTGAGAATACACTTATTTCCCAGAACCATGGAGCCTGGAAAATACCAGATATTTTGTAAAGTTCATAAGTCTATCTTAAGGAGGTTTACAGAGTCTGGGGGTCCCCGACTAACCTGGGAGAAGAAGAGAAGGGAAAGGGCAAGCAGTCGATGCCTACTGCTTTTGCTGTTTTCTTCCTCAGTTTACTGCCAGGGTTGGGGTTTTGGCATGGAGTCAGAGTGGGTGGGTGAAGTCACTTGGGCTTTGAAGTCTTTTAATAACCTGGGGTCAAATCCCCCCCTTTCCTACTTGCTAGCTGTGTGACCTTGAGTAAGTTAAATAACCTTTCTGAACCTCACTCTCTGCATTTGTAAAATGGCTTCATAGACTTGTTGGAATAATTAAATGAGAAAATAAAGATTTTAAAAGCACCCATAAGTGCAAACATCACCCTTGTTTTTACCTGCCTTTTCATTCTTTCATCTAAGATTCTGATTCGTGGGCCCAGAAAAACTATTTTCAGAAGGCAACCTAGATAGTTCTAATGCCTGTGGTCCTCAGGCCATACCTTGAGAAATGCTGTTCTTGAAGGATGGATAGGAGTTTGGACAAATAAAGGGGAGGGCAGGACTGTCACCTATGGTTTTCCAGGTCTGCACACACAACTTCAGAGCGTGCCCCCACATCATAGGACATGTCTATGGTGCACCCCAGGGTTGGGCAGTGCATTATCTGTGTGGCCACAGACCTTGGGGAAGGATGCAGAAGGGAGGGTGTTTCAGGCAGTGAATGGTGTGCATATATGCATAATGAGGGGTGTACTTGGACTCTCCAGATCGGTACTTGGGAAGAAGTACATGCAGTAGGAACGCACAGTGTAGGAGACAAGAGGGCAAGGCTGGAGGTCCTTGTATGCCAAGCTAGGGAACTTGTACTTCATTCTGGAAGCAGTGAGAAGCCACAGGAGGGTATAAGCACAGAAGTGATCAGACCACCCTGATGGCCACATGGAGGGTGAGTCAAGAGGGCAATACTGCAGGCAGGTATGATAATTATGAGGGAATTATGATAAACCAACCAGGTGAGAGCCAATGAGAGATTGAACTGAGGCAGAAACAGTTTATGCTGAGGAGGGCAAGGGTTGAGAGCTGTGTAGGAGGAGGCTGGGGAGGACTGGGATTGGATGCTTGTTGAGGAAGAGGGAGGAGGATCTGTAAGGACCCTGGGGCTCCAGTTAGGTGACCCTGAGATGTGATTCCCTGCAAAAGCAAGTGTTCATGGGAAGGTTAAGTGCTGACCACATTTAATTTAATTTAACACTAATTTTCCCATCTGGAACTCAGGGGGAAGGCTTGGGAATGAGGTAAAGGTTTAGGATCTGAGCCTTGGCATGAGGGCAACCACTGAGCCAGGGTGAGGTGTGGGAAGAGGAGGGTGTCCTGATGTGATTCTGGGTAACATCAACCTCTTGGAGGCTGGAGCCAGGTGGAAGCAGGAGAGGGAGCATGTTGGGAGAGAGAGGACAGGTTGCTGGGAGATGAGAGGTTGGAGGTGGGAGCAGACCAGGTGAGAAGGGGATATGGAGCCTGTTACCTGCTGCATGAAAATGGAGAGCCATCAGGGCACTGAGGACTGAAGAGAGTACTCTGGGTGTGTTGGCTTCATCAAGAATGGTTTTGTTAGGTTGGGGGAGTGTTTTAGTTTCCTTGGCTGCTCAAGCAAATGCCATGAAACGAGTTGTGTTAAACAATGGGAATTTATTTGCTCATGGTTTTGAGGTTAGGAAAAGAGTCCAAATCTAGGCATCATCAACATGCTGCTTTCTCCCCAAAGGCTGTGACATTCTGGTGATCCTTGGTCCTTAGCTTTTCTGTCACATGGCAAGGCACATGGCAGTGTCTCCTGGTCTCTCCCTTCTCTTCTGGGTTCCACTGATGTTCAGCTTCTGGTTGCTCCCTCTGTGGCTTTCTCTCTCTCTGAATTTCATTGTAAGGTAATAGGATTAAGACCCATCCTGATTGAGGTGGGCCATACCTTAACTGAAGTAACCTCATGAAAAAAGCCCCACTTACAATGGGTTCACACCTGCAGGGATAGGTTAAGTTTAAGAACATGTTCTTCTGGGGTACGTGCCGTTCCACACCATCATAGGGAGTTCAAAAGCTGGACCACTTTGAGTTTAGGAAAGAATGAGGCGTGGGAAAATGGAGACCATGAGTTCTTCAGTGAGACCTGCATGAAAAGGGAAGTAGCAAGCATGGAATACAGAGTCAAAGAAGGGAGATTTTCATTAAATGGGGAATCTCTGAGCCATTCATTTCTCAGACATGTTGTATCTGAGGGAAGAGGCCAGAAATGCAGAGTGAGAAGACCTGCGAGAGGGGGTGACTCGCGGAGCACCTCTCAGAGGGAGCCAGGTTGATGGGCTCGAGACCAGTGTGGGAGGGGGTTAGGGCTGTGGCTGTGGGAGACACGCAGGAAGGAGGAGGGCCCAGGGCCAGATGGCTGGGCGTGGAGAGGACAGTGCTGTGAACCAGTGCGGGTCTGCTCGTGGTTCTTGGGGCGTGGCAGGAAAAGAGGGAGTTCAAGTTCACACTTGGTGAGCCCCATTTATCTGTGCAGTTTGCAGTCGGGCCGTAGGTGGAGAGTGAGTGGGGCAGGAAGAGCATTGGGGGAGAGAGTTCTTTAATCTGAAAATTAAAACCTAATGTAATGATCATTTTGAAGGTTTCTTTAATCATTTTATACAAAATAAGTATCAGTTTCTAAAACTGTTTTTCTTTTCCTATTCCAGTGATGATCACAATGCTGCTTCAGAAGAAAAAGGTATGGTAATTTAAGTAAATGCTGAGTTATCAAAAAATTTAAATCATACTACGTGACACATTCGCATTTTTAGAAGATGATTTCTTTATTAACTGATTTTTACTTATTGGATTCACTTGCTTTGTTATATTCATGCCTTGACAGAAATATAAAAGTAGGAATGTATTAAAATAGTCATTAGGATGATGGAATAATGATTGTTTTTTATTTTTTCAGAATTTTCCTTAAGATCATTTTTTCAACAGATATTAACAAAAAGTGAAATGGAAAGAACTTGTGACCTTTTGTAGCTTTTTGCAACTTGAGAATAGAAAATATAAATGCTCTTATGTTTCACTCTTTTAAAAATTTGGGCCTAATGTGCTTTTTTTGGTCTTTTAAATTCAATAAAGTAAGATTAGAGAAATCATTATCAACTGAATTCTATAAATATTCTATGCACTGTAGCTAAGTCTTTTCTTTAATACTTAAGTATTGTCATAAATTTTATATATTTAATAAAAATAGCAACATGTAATTCTACCCTTGAAAATGGGTCAAATGAAATAAAAACTCTTTTTTTCTCCCCCCAAGAAATAAACTAGGCATTGGCCTGGTTAGTGTGGTCCCTGCTGAGGGTGTAGTCCTCTCTTTGGCCTGTAGCTTCTTATTAAAGTACTGAAAGTACATAAAACGTGTATATATGTATTTCTTGCTTCAACCTTTTGTTCTCTATCCTGCTGTCCTTGACCAAGAGTCCTGGAGGACGGTTCTGAGGCTACCTTAGGCATAACTTGCTCATATGACTGCAGGATGGCCTAGAAACTCCTTAGCTTATGGTTGGGTTACTGTCCTACTTTTGCAAGTTCTTTATCCCTTCTGTAGTTCATTTTTCCAGCACAGAATAGTTTTAATGATGGTAACCTGCCCAATAGAAATATCATGATTAAAATCTAAAAAAGATTTCCATAATGTTTGGCTGGAATGTGCAGTGTTTTGGGGATATAAGGTCACTGTCAAGGATATGGCTGTGCCATGGTGCTCGCCTGTACCTTACACACACAACATATCCCTTTGTTTCTCTTTTCCTGAGATGCCTCTCCCTACCTTCACATTTAACCTCTAACACTTGTTTCAACTTCACCGAATCCATGAACTCATGCTGAATCCCTTACCTTCATTGGTCTCAGTTTCTTTCTTGGACGGGCAAAGCTCTACCTTGATTTAATTTCGTATTGCAGTGATTTCTTTATTTGTCTGATTCACAGCTACTCCTCGCCCTCACAATTGCATTAGCCCATAAACTGTTTTCTGTGGCATGGATTTTCTCCTAGTTTCTGCAGAGGACCCCTCACACGGCAGGCACTAAATGTCATTAAATGAAGGGACAGTAGCCTCTGCCCAAGCTGAGGGAAACTAGTCAACCAGTAATCAAGCCCCTCTTGTTCCCCAGCCTAGTGGGTGGATGTTCCAGATACTGTACAGAGCAAATGGAAGGCAGCTCAGTCCTTTATCTGGTTATCTTGGGCAGTCTAATTGAGGTGGTAAAGAACCATCTGTTAGAAATAGAGGATATAAATAAAACAGTGGGACATGACAAGCTAAGGAACATTCCTTCCCCACATAGAATTGCTTTCTCTTGGTTTGTTTAACATTGTTGGTAACGTCTGAAAACCCCTTCTTCTTTTTTTATTTCTAATAACCAACTTTGTCTGAGCCAACCTCATAGTTTTCCAATCTGCCTTTCCTTCCTCATTCCCACAGCCACCCACAGTGGCCAGTCCTCATGGCTTCATACCTGGACCTCTGCAGCAGCCTTTTGGTGTCAGGCTCTCTGGAGTCTGATCCATCTTGGATGTCACCATCCCAGGGAAACACAAAGTCCAGTCCACAGGAAGCTCTACTCGTACTTCTGTGGCTCCCTGGCATTCCCTGTAGGAGATCCTGGTGTTAGCCCCTCCTGATTGCATTCAAGCCCTTCCCTGGCCTAGTCCCATCTCTTCTGGCCAACTTCAAATCCTTGTCTTCAACCCCTTGGAGTCACTTCACTAAGTATATCAGTTGACCTTTGTGTGCCTGAATTGACTGCTGACTGGGGAAGCACAATGATTCCTACAATAGCCTCATTGTCTGCTCTGCAGTTTTAAAATGAATTGGCAACCAGGTGCTCCTTTCCTTTACTGAACTTCTGGTATCAAATTACTGAATTGCCATGGATGTCTTTAGGGTGCTGTGGAGCTGATGAAACAAAGAAACAATACAGATCTGTTGGCACAAAATTGAAGGATTACCAGGGAATCAAACCAAATGTAATGATAAAGTTTGCTTTCTGCTCTCCCTCTAGTGGGAAAGGCTCAAGTTTTCTTGGCCTGTTTTTTTCCCCCTGGAAATATGGCATCATTTGCTATTGGTAGCTGGGCCATTTGACATGCAAGGCTGCTTTGAGTCGAGAGAGGTGTGACTCGATTCATAAGCAGATGATGCTTCTGTTATTATTAGTTTAGTGGCTTAAAAAATGAACATAATGTCTTAATTCTTGTATCTGCACTATTAAACTTTGTTTATTTCTCAAAATTCAGATTGCCCTAGCTCCAACCTGGATATGTCAAAGGACTCTAAATCAGGTAAAGGGTGTGATTAATGTTGGTAAATGCCCAAATAAAATATTACAAAAGAACCAGTGGATAGTAAGGCAAATTATAATTTATTTCTCTGTGTTACCTGAGAAGACCAGAGTGATGGTAATGACTTTGATCTTTCTGCTTGAAAAGTTGAATAAATTCTGAGGTTTTGTGATTACCTAATCTAGAGAAATGAATGACTTTAAAGTCTGGTGTTAAAGCTGTACCTAGTGAAACTGAGACTTTCTCTGGACAGGGTGGTCAGGCCGTTCTCTAGACTGACCCCGTTAGCCTGCCATGGGGTTCTCTTCGAGCCCAGTCAGTGATGGGGACCTTGGCTGAGGCACTCAAGGGAGGCTTCCTTGCAGGCCTGATGGCTGAGTTGAACTCTGAAGGATGAGTTGGGGTTGACAAGGCAGAGGTGGGGAAACGAGTTGTCTCACGTCGAGGCACTTGCATGAGTCAAGGCCCTGATGTGAGAAAGTGCATGGGACTTGCTTCCAGTGACTGAAGGTCAGGTGATTGGGATCAGAGAGAGTGGGAAAGGGTGGCAGGGTCATAATGTGTCTGCAGAGATAGGCAGGGGCCAAATTGCATGAGGCCTTGGATTAAAAATCCGTTCTCCAAAGAAGATGTGCAAATGGCTAATAAGCACATGAAAAGATACTCAACCTCATTTCAGGGACATGCAAATAAATACCACAATGAGATACCACTTCACACATACTAGGATGGCTGTAATAAAAAAAGACACATAATACCAAGTGCTTGTGAAGCTGTGGGAAAATTGGAACCCTTATACACTGCTGGTGGGAATGTAAAATATGGCAGCCACTTTGGAAAACAGTTTGGGGGTTCCTCAAATAAAACAGAGGTACAATTTGACCCAGCAGTTCTATTCTTAGGAAATATCCAAGAGTAATGAAAACAAATATCTACACAAAATCTTACGTACACAAATGTTCATAGTGGCATCATTCATAATAGCCAAAAGGTAGAAACAGCCCAAATGTCCATCAACTGATGAATGGGTAAATATCCATGTTATGGAATATTATTCAGCCATAAAAAAGGAATGAAGTTCTGATACATGCTACAACATGGATGAACCTTGAAAACATTATGGTAAGTGAAAGAAGCCAGTCACAGAAGGCCACATATTATGTGGTTCCGTTTATATGAAATATCCAGAATAGACAAATTTATTGAGGCAGAAAGTAAATTATGGGTTGCTTAGGGCTGTGGGGAATGAGGGACTTGGAGGGAGGGGTGATAGCTAAAGGATCCTGGATTTTTTTTGGGGGGGGGAATGAAAATGTTTCTAAATTAATTACGGTGATGGTTGCACAACTCTGAATATATGAAAAACTTTTGCATTATATACTTTTAAGTGGGCGAACTGTATGGTATGTGATTTATATCTCGATAAAGCTGCTACAGAGAAAAACAAGGAGTTATTTTAGAAAAAAGGAGAGAGTTTATCAACCAGACTTCTGAAAAATGTATCTCCAGAAAAATACTTGTGTTTTCTTAAAAAATTGAGATCAGATATGTCTGTGCCCCCTGGCCCTCCTTCCCAGGTCTGCTGGCATTGTGAGCTTTCGTGTACCTGATAGGTTCCTGCCCGTCAGGTTTATACCGAGTAGAATATATTTTAGGACAAGCAGTAGCACAAGTTGCTCCTCTTAATTTCCTTGCCTATGTAGTTTCTGAGAGAAGGGCAACCTGTTGTAGGCTGGAAGAGTTTTAATTTTATCTGGCAAGTTAAAAATATTTTCTCTTTTTCCTCAAGGTAATTTTGCCCAAGTTTGATGATAGCATAGGCCATTGTCCTGGGGTTTCCAGGCTTCGAGTGACAAATATGGAACCAACAGCCTTCACTGAGGATATAAAGTTATGCCAGACACCCTTCAACTCTAATGCTCAATAAGAAAAGTTGAACTATGGTTTTGTAACACGCAGCCGAATTGCAGATTAGCATGGAATTGTGCAAGGATGGCTGTCCTCCAAGTTACCTGTGAAAGGAGGAGACGTCCTGCCAGCAGGAAGCGTTTGTGTCAAAATGTGAGAGCTGATGTGTTTTGAATACTGAGCAAGTGTGTAATACAAATCAACACACAGCCTAAGCCCGTGGGGTGGAGACTTAAGTGGGGGCAGGACTTGTCAAGGGTCAGGTGGTTTTTGTAAACTGATAGCAGGGCTGATGTGGCAGGAAGAAGTACAGGGCAGGGCAGGGAACCTTGGGGGCCAGACCAGAAAGAATATTCCTGAGCCCTGCAGCCGGGGCCGTGGGGAGTGGGCCACTTGGCTGCCTAAGCCGAGGGAGCTTTAGGGGTCTGTGGGGTCTGCATTCTCCCCTCTGTCCTCTCCAGAAGGTGTCTGCAACCCAACACTGGGGGTGGAGAGAGAGGAACATTAGAGGGGCTTCTCCACAGTGGGGAGGGAAGACTCCAGGTGCAGGAGTGGGCCCTTCCCTTCAGTTTGGCTGCTTTCAGATTCCCTCCGTTGCCTTTCTTGTCTTGAGTTTTCTAAAGTAAGGTTTGTTTGGAAATGTAAGTTGAACTGAAGGGACCACAAGAAGGAGAAGTGGATTTCATCACATTTAGGCTGGGATTTAAAGGACAGCTCAGTGTGGTGCAGGTGGCACTGGAGAGTCAAAATGAGGAAATGAGGGAGGAGAAGTGTGGAGTTGGGGCATTGTGTGCCCACGCCTCCCCACACATAAAGATTATGCCGCCAGAGCCCTCATTTGCACAAATATGAGAAGGGTTGGCCATTTCCTATCATAGGAGTTTGGGAGTGAGCGCTAAGTATATTCTGCCCCGATAGTGATAATTACTACCACTGTACCAAGTGCTTACTGTGTGTCAGGGCCTGGGCTGGTTACTCTGCACACATACCTTATTTACTCCTCAAACTCATGCTGTAAGGCAGGAGAATGGCCCCAGGGACCTCAGGGGGCTCACAGTGCAGGGGGCTGAGGTAGAATCATCTAGGAGTCTTAGCACCAGAGGCAGTAGGAAGGTAAACTGAAGGGGTGGTCCCAGAGTCGGTGAGCTCTCTCTAAAAGTCAGGGGGTTTGTTCTTCACCCCTGGGTGCACACTTGAAGGGACCATAGAACTTCCAGAGACCAGAGGCAGAGGGTGGGGCCTCGGCATTGCTGTCCTGCAGAGATCCCAGCCTGTTGGAGGGAACCAGCAGAGTGAAGAGGGGCTGCTGAGGCTTGTACTCTAAAGGGTGCCAGGCATCCATTTGTTCACTTACTCGTTCATTTATTGAGCATCTGTGTAGGGATAAGTGACGAAGAGTCACAGTGACAAGACAGGGCCTCAGTCCACCGGGGCTCATAGACCAGTATGGAAGAGAACTGCTGGGGGATGGGTCACAAAAGAGGCACGGCTAACTCAGTGGGGTGGAGTGAGGCTTTCAGAAGTGACATTTGGGCTGGGTCTTAAAGGGTACTTAGGAAGCTCTTGTGCCAGAGTCTGGGCATCTCTAAAGGCAGGGAGGAAAGTGAAGTGACAATAATCTTGTGGTGTAGGTTTGGGCAATTAAAATAGGCTGGTCAAGACAGGCTGATTGTAGTCCAGTGGTTCTTAGCCCTGGCTGCACATTAGAGTCATCTGGGGACTTAAAAAAAATTCTGATGTCTAGGCCCCACTTCCCAGGCCAGTTAAATCTGAGCCTCTGAGGAAAGGCAGGATCCTGGGCATGAGTGCTTTTTAAAAGCTCCCTGGGTGATGCCAGTGTCCGGCCAAGGCTGAGAACCACTGCTCTGTGCTGCCAGCCCGGGAGGACTGAGGCCCTGTCCTAACACTTCAACTCCCCTGCCCCTACGCAGGTGCTCACTCAATCCCCCACCCTGTTTGATCAGTCATCACCGCCTGCCGATTGAATCACCCATTTGTAAGAGTGACAGCACCAAAGGGTGCAGGCTCAGGACAAGGCTGTCTGACTTGGATCATAGTTCCAGACTTACCAGAGGTGTGCGTGGGTGTGATCTTGCATTAGTAAC
>JAQZBX010095273.1:0-11933 GCA_029593785.1 Cabassous unicinctus
ATTTGAGGAATATTCTGAGGTTTTAAAGACCCTGTTAAAGAATACAGGTGTATCTGTGATGACCCACGAGTTACTAGAACTCTTTTCTCTTGTACAAAAACATTGTTATTGATTTTAGCCACAAGGGCGGAATGTGTTAAATTTGAAACAATGAAAACTAGTAATGAAATCATTGCAGCAAGCTTATCAAAAAGGGGAAACAGTTCCTCTTCAAGTATGGTCTTTGTGTAGTCTTATTTCTGTTGCTCTTGAGCCATTACAGTCAAATGAAAATGAAGATATTAAAATGGATACTGCTATTGTTAAAACTGTAGCAGAACAAGCTAATGATGATTTTAATGAGAATATATATGAAAAAATTAATGAACGGGCAAAGATAGATAAACTCATGTTTAATAAAAAGAAAAGAAAGAAAAAGGGAGTTTATGAAACTTTTCCAGCGGTCGCTATGCCGTCTTCTCCAAAAGATGATTTATTGTCTTTTGAACCAGTGCCTATTACGGCTGAACAAATATTAGAAATAGGTCAATGGGCTGGGGTTCCTCGCCAAGCTCAATATGATGATATTGCCATTGTACAAGTTCAATTGTGCTGCCTAGTTGCCTGGCAATGAATCTCCAACCCTGGGCAGGCTGTACAATCATTTTTAAAAATTGTTCAAGGAAATAATGAACCCTATGCTGAATTTGTAGCGAGGCTGACAAATGTGGTCAACAAGACAGTAACTCAATCTGATCTTATAGAAATGCTTATTCAGATGTTGGCTTTTGCTAATGCTAACAGTGAGTGTAAAAAGGTTTTACATCCAATAAAGGCAAAAGGAGGTACTGTACAGGATTATATAAAGGCATGCCAAGACCCTGGGTCTAATACATATAACATCACCTTTTTTGCAGCTGCTATAATGGGACGTAGTCATATAATTAATACTTTAAGTTGCTTTAAATGTGGAAAACCAGGTCTTATGAAAAAAGATTGCCCAGCCAGAACGGGTGTGAGAGCTATATCTAGCGGCAATAATAAATCTGTACCAACTCATGTGTGCCCAAAATGCCAGAAAGGGTTACACTGGGCCAATGAATGCCATTCTGAATATCATAAAAATGGCAGTCTCATTAATAAATCGGGAAACTTACTAATGGGCCTTGCTCGGGGCCCTCAGGCAAACAATATGAGCACTTCCCAACCTAGCTCAAATTTACCTAGTCAGCAAAGGAGCAGCTCACTCCAGCCTGTAACAGAACTTAAAGCAGTTACCAAAAGCAGTACAGCTGTCGATCCTCCCTCAGCTGAAACTAAGTTTATTACTCCTTCACTAAATATAGCAAAAATAAGAACAGGAATTAAAGGGCCTATCCCAAAAATCTGAACTTTAAGCCTAAGTGTACTCCTAAAAAGTAATAATCCAAAATATATATGTTAAATATCTGTGTAAACTGCTAAATTAGAGCTTCACTGTATTTCTGCTGTTTAAGTTTTCTTAGCTGGTTGCTGATTATGAACAAAAGTGTTTCAGAGAACAAGCTTATATATTACAGGTAACACAGATTCCAGAAAAAATTCTAAAAACAGTAAAATCAAAGATGTGAAATGATGGAGAGCTTGAACACAGCCATACCAAAAAAGTGAAAATTATGGGTCAAATTAGTAAGCTTTATGCTTCTGTTGGTGTGTCATAACTCTTTTTGTGTTTGTTCAGTGTCAGAGTATATTTTGATATCTCAATATCAAAATGGTAATATTAAATTGATAAATGAAAATTCTTAGAAGAGCTCTACTAAAATTTGGTAAATTTGTTTAAGAGAATGTGTTCTGTGAAGGTAAAATTTGTCTTGAGATAAGATCACTATAGTCTATGTGGTTAAGAATAGTTATGGAGAGTTTAAAGAAGCACTGTTTAAATGAAAATATTTAAATGGCTAATTCCAAAAAATCATATTAAATAGAAAACCAACTTAATGATAATAATAAAAGTAATTTCATAACAGGAAAACCTGTCAGCAGCCAGCCTCCCCTGCCAAATTGCCTCTAAAGGGCTGTTTCTAGTGTTCCATGCTGCTAAGTATTTAAAATGAAGAAAAGTTATGTTTGCATGCAACCAAATTAAATCATTATTCTAACAAGTTTGTTTAATGTTGATGGTAATTGTATGTTGTCAGAAATTTGCTTGGAAGCAGTTTCCAAAATCATTGTAATAACTTAAGTATGGAAGGTATATAGAATGTGTTTTTATTCTTAAGGAAAAAGACAATAATTTTGTCCTAAAATAAAATGACTGGTTATTAAGAAAGAGTAAAATGCAGGACAAAAGCTGAAGGAATACAGAAAGTGCAGAAGGTCTGTGGAAAAAGAATTTTTGTGGTCAAAACTAAGTAAGATGTAAGCAGTCTATCTATAAAAATGTAAATGCTTTAATGTCAAACAATATAATAATATAAAGTTAAAGTTATATTCTTTCTTAAAGTTTCTCAAGTCAGTAGTCTGTCTTAGTAAAAGTTTACAAAGTTTTTTTCCTAAATAATCAGTATGCAATAAAGAGAGTCTGTTTTATCAAAATAGCTTCTTGTACATTTAACTTATCATTTCCATGGAGAAGCAGGTCTTATCACTTTTAAAAAGAACACAATGTTCAAACCTGCTTTCTCGGAGTCAAATTCTAAAGAGTAGCTTTTGTTTCAAACTGTCACAATAACTTGGTCTTTTAAGGTTCATGTGATATAAGTTGAATGAAGTATTTAAAACTGTTGTATAATTAAAAGAAATTTTCTAATTTTATAAAAATTAAAGTTATATGAATAAAAAGTTCATATGAATACTTTAAAAGTGTATAAAATTCCTGAAAATAAATAATGTTTCAATATAATATTGAATAAAATATAATGTTATTAATTATAATTTTTAGTTATAAGTACAAAAAGAAAGCAGCCAATTAAGGCTGCCGGGGTAGTGCATAACAATAAATTACAGTAAAATAAAATAACACCACTGCAGCATGCAGTGGTCCCAAATATTGCTGGTTTGTTGCAAGGGGTTAATATCCAGTTATGTCAATATCGCTTTGTTTTAAAACTTGCTAAGGCTTTCTTTGTTTTTTTCTTGGACAGGTCAAGTCAGCCCACATTCCCCTTCCTGTAAAGTAGCCAAGAATAAATCAAGTTTATATTCAACACTGTGAGCCACAGGCCCAATTCTAATTATAATATTAACAACAGAACCAATACAAGTATTAAAATTACAAGTTAATGTATTACCCCACAGCCCAAATGAGAAATAGTAATTTGTTTTTGCCTATGCCTTAAACTATAAAAAATGGAGAAATTGGGGTCATTCTAATCATGCTACTAAGAATCTCAAATGCTTAAGAAATAAAAGTTTATTCATTGGATGCCTGTTATGTAATCTACTGTAGGTATATATAATGTATAATATACTTAAATACTCAAAACTTCAGTACAATCCATTGCATGCTTAAGTAACTTAATAATTTGTAGATTACACATAGAGATATTTTATTAAGTATATATATAAGTCTCTTGTTTTAAATTTGAACAGTACTAAAACTGAATGTATTAAGTTTGTAAAAAGTTTGTTAAATATTATTCCAGCTTAAAAGTAAAGCATCATGCAGGAAACTTCATTAATTAACAAACCAATGCCTTACTAGTGAACACTTTTTGTATTTCAGGAAGCATATTGAAAATTAAAATAGTAAGCACATCAAAGATGTTTTGTAACAAATTAAAAAAAAATAAAGTGTATTTCAATGGGTGTTGTATTCCTCCCTGGGGGAGCTGGCCACTCTCCCAGGGACTGATGCATAAAACTTAAAATGTACAGCCCAAGAAGTGTTGTGTTCCTTCCTGAGGAGGCTGGCCCCTTCCTCAGGAATTAGCAAAATACTCCCAAGTTGGCATCTATAGTACCAAATTTGTTAATCCTAAACACAGTCAACCAAAACTCTAGTATCAGTTGCTACTTCAACAATTCAACACTTCCTAGCTAAAAGCTAAACTTTGGTAAGTATATATATGAAACTGCTCTATTTATCTGTCATTCTATAACATTGTTCAATATTGACTTAATCTTTTAATTAGTTATGTTATTTATGTTTCTCAGCCTAATTTTCAGTATAAGCTTATTAAACTAAATATATATATATTAACATTTATTTTATATCTATCCAATACTCTAGCCAACAATAAGCCAAATATATCAGTGTATTAGACAACTAGTTTAGTGGAAGAATAAAGATAATAATGAATGGGAAAAGGCAAAAGTTAAGTAGGATATAGGGTCGAGGTTTTGCTCTTATCATTATAAATAAAGATGACCAGCTTTGGGTCCCATCCAGATGTCTGAAACCTAAACATGAACAAGCTGAAGAAGCTAACACAAAAAGCAGAAAAGATGGTAACTTCTAAAAGACAGAATGTCACACTAAATACAGTTATTCTTTACTATGCTTACCTTGACAACCATAGCAGTAAGTAGTGCACCTTCACATAATTATACATATTGGGCTTATATTACTAATTCATCTCTTTTTGAATTGTTGACTTGGGGGAACAAATCCTACCCTATTTATGTTAATTAGTCTTTTCATATTTCTGGGCCCATTGATTCTCACCTTCCTCTAAAAGCCTGAGGAGGAAGGAAAATTGATTAATAATTACTCGACAGGAGTGGAAGGCATGCCCATATATTTTGGAGAGGAAGATCCTTGTTTAAAAATGCATTATCATTTATGGTTAAGTATTGGAAAAAATGGTACCCGTAATCACCATTCCAAATATGCACTTGCCGTGCAAGGATTTAAAGGCAATATTTCTCAGAATAAAATTCCTATTCCTGTGGGGATTCCCATGTGCCAAATTCCTTATGTGTACACTAACAGTCCTGTATTTCCATGGACTGTGTGTCATGGCTCAGAACCACAAGTATTAATTAAAAATTCCTATGGAATTGTCAATGATTGGAGCCCTGTAGGCTCTGCTCATGAAAAGGGCCAGCCATTCAACTTAAAAATGGCATAAGGAAAACCAAAGCATAAGTACACATGCAAATACTTCTATTATCTGGCATGGGGAAGGCTTTACACCACCTAATCCTTTCAGGATGGGTCATCCCCCTCAGCCGCATCTGTGGAAATTAGCCTCGGCCTTCCTCACTGTTAGTTCTTGGTGGGGCCACATTTCTAACATAAGTACTAATTATAATTTTACCCTGACTTGTAATAATACTGAATGTGTTAGGGCTTGTGTACGTCTTCCTTATGTTCTTTTATTGGGTAATATTGTTTGAAACAATAGTAATAGGGCCATAGAATGTTTAAACAAATGCTTTTTATATACTTGTATTAACAATTCTATTAGTTTCCCAAATACCTCTAGTCTCTACATCTTAGGAACAAGAATTGGAGTGTGGTTGCCGGTACCAATGTATTGACTTCTATCTCCAAAAGATTGCTGAAAAGTGTAAGAGGATTTGTTGGAATGCTAATAGCTGTAATTATGGGTATTATAGCCATAACAGCAACAGCGGCTACTGCAGGTATAACCCTTCAACAAGGAGTTCAAACTGCTGACTTTGTGCGAACATGGCAACAAAATTCAGAACAGTTATGGAGAACTCAAAGACAAATAGATTCAGAAATACATGAGGAAATAGCAGATCTAAGACAAATTGTTATTTTGTTAAGAGAACAGATTCAAGCTATGAAATTACAAATGAAAATAAAATGTAATAAGAATCAAACATCTTATTGTATTACTTCTGTGCTTTACAATGCAACTGAGTTTCCTTGGGACTCCGTGAATAAACATCTTCTGAATCATAATAATTTAACTATGGAAATTCTATGCTTGCAAGAGAAAATACGTCAAACATTTGAAAACCAATCGCAAGTTATGACTGGTGAACATATTTTGAAAGCATTGATAAATGGTTTAAAACAGTTGCATTCTAAACAATGGTTACATAGTTTATCAAGATCTGTTATGTTCATATGTATAATTGCATTAATATTGTGTTTTCTATATTGTTTGATCTGCAGAAGATCATGACAACTTAACCAATTAAGACACCAACAATCTGCTACTACGCACATTATGCTTTTACAATTAAAAAATAAAGGGGAAATGAAGGAAGAAACAAGGAGCCAGATAAACTTAGATTGAACCCAAAAACTTGAGCATTTTCTTGGAGCTAAGCACAGTCGAGTGTATGTGGCCTAGTAATTACTGTTACTGTTACTGTTACTGTTACCTCTAGTCCAACTCTCTGTCCTCAAAATTTTAAATATGTGATCCAACTCAGTTGTGGGTTCATCCAGGATCCCAGGATCTCAGTAATGAGGAGAGACCCTCGAAACCCTTCTCCAACTGGCAGGACGTCCCGCCAAAGTTTTACGGTGGCCTTTGGGGCGGGAAAAGTTGGGTGTCTCTCCCCATTACCAGACCTGAAGGAAGCAGAGACTAAATATAATATGAGGCATTTCGGACAAGAGACGTTGAGCTAGTGCGAGCAAAATAGGTTGAGTCTGCGAGATTGAGTATCGCACAAAATCCTGTTGAGCCTGTGAGATGAGTCTTTGAGACTATATATAGTATAAGAAATCTCTTACAAGATACGTTGAGTCAGTGCAAGCAAGATACGTTGAGTCAGGAGGATTGAGTAATTGCACAAAAACAAGTCTCAGGCAAGATACAGGGCCTAATGTAGGGACTAGAGGCTAACAATGCTTGAAATAAGTTTTAAAAAGGAAAATGAAAAATCTATTAGAAAACCTCACTGGTTTGTCTGACCAATTTAATCAGTTTCTCAGCCCAAAAGTTTACACTTGGATCAAATTAATGTCCATTGTAAATCATTTCTTCTCTAGTAACTTCAGTGTGGTAATCATTGGTGCTTTGCTACTCTTAACTGTAAAAGGAGGCATTCGCGTAGCGCTGCTGTTCCGCATTAACAGGAGTCATAAGACCAGCCATGCCAACAACTGGATTCTGCTTAAAACCCTTGACTCTCGAACCCCTGTCCATGGAAGCTTGGCTGGTGGTCAGAGACGGGTAAGACCTTCAGAGGAGGGCAGCCTAAGACAGGCACAGTCACCCTGGACAAAAAACAAAAAAGGGGGAGATGTTGGAGAAGATGCTGAGAGTCAGAGCATAAAGGGTTAAGCATTCAACAAGCATGCTTGCTGGTAGAGACACGTTAGTAAATGTCTCCAAGGTCTCTGCATACTGCAGACGTCATTAGGAGGAAGCAGAGCAGGATGAACCCACCACTAAAAAGTTACTGTATAAATTCCTAAGAAAAACTATCTAGTAATACAGGAACAGGGAGCGCTCTCACGCACCAAGCTGAGATATTAGATAGACTGAGGCATGTAGGGCTAGAAACAATGTTTATACTTATGCCCCTTGGTAGACTGCCAGAGAAGGCAGTGTTCTCGCTGTAGTAAGAGAAACATAGTGGGAGAGCAAGGTTAGGGGGGAAGAATCTATGCATTGTTTTAAGCTAAATAAAAGAAAGTGTCACAGTGATCTCTGGGCTGTTTTTTGCCTTAGTGAGCTGCAGCTCTCTTCTTTATATTCATCAACTTGTCTGACACTTCTTTTTCACTGCACCCTGACAACAACAGATAGGTGTACATCCAAGAGACTTAAATCTTTGGGCTGTCCATGTGCCATCTGGTCTCTGAATCTCAACAGAGTTGCAACACCTAATTTCCTGTTCATTGGACTCACGCAGGTCAAGTAACAAGGAGATGATGATGGACATCGACCATCCCAAGGAACAGATAGAGTCTAAAACTACAAGCAAAATAGTCCCATCCATCTTCCCTATGAGATCTAAGATCCTCAATTTGAAGCAGAGTGGATTTCACCAACCCAGAGTCTTCAGGATTGGGGAATGAATGATGGACTAGGGAAGACTTACTGTTATTCTACTATAGACATTGTTATTCTAACAATAAAATACCTTTTATCATTGATGTGGAGGCAGTTGCCACTGGAGGTTCTGAGGGGAGGAAGAGGGGAAAAATAGGTGTAACTTGGGGGCATTTTTGGGACATTGGAATTGTCCTGAATAATGTTGCAATGACAGATACAGGCCATTATATATCTTGTCATAACTTACAAAATTGCACTGAAGAGAGTTTAAAGTATAATGTAAACAATAATCCATGCTTATTGGTTTTGTTCCAATATGTTTTCATCAATTGTAACAAGTGTACTACACTAATAAAGATGTTAATGTGGGAAAATGTGGGAGTGTTTGGGAGTGCAGCATATGTGAATCCTCTACATTTTTAATATACCAATTATTTAGGTATCCTTTAAAAAATAAAATAAAACAAATTAATGATGTATATGAGCACTCCTGGAGTCCCACCTTATAAAACATAATCTTCTTGTGCATTGTGTAAGTTTATAAAAGTAAAATACTCAGACCTTGGCCAATTAATTTTATGAGACTTGTAGGGAAAGATAGGTGAAAATGTGAATATAGAAAATAAAAATAAAACTTAAAATTTTCCTAGATTCCTTCTTTCCATCTTACCTATCCATGTCCCCAGAGCCTTCTCGTATTCTTGACTTAATTCAAGAAATCTCTTTAAACTTGTAAATGGCAAAGTGGTTGAAGGTGCTATGAGAGAAATGCTGGTTGCAGATAGATGGGGGAAATGTGGATTTAGCTCATAATTTTTTCTATTTGGCCTGGAGATTAAGAATGTTAGGGGGCAGAGGCAATAAAACAGCATAAATCTTTTCTTGCATAGTCTGTCAACTCATTCCCAAATTTAGAATTTTTTCAGCCTTGTGATGTGAATAATTGAAAACATCTAAATGCCAAATTTCAGTAAGTAGAGGAAAATGTCCTGAAAGCTAGGGAAAAAAAAATTTAAGAGTATGCTTTAAACAAATTAAACAATTGTTGTATATTCACCAGAGCCTAATAATCAGTTTGCTTTCAAGATTATTTAAAATTCTAAGATATTATGGAATCAATTTTTTTAAAACCTCCTATGGACGAAAAGAAAAAGAAAACATTTTTTCCATGAACTATCAATGTTTCAATTTTGTTTTTCTTGTGTATTATCTCCCTAGGTTGATATGGGTATTGATGAAATAAGTTAGTATTATGTCCATTGGATCTTTAAGATGATGAAGAATATGTTTGTGTTTAATGAGATCATTATTTTCACCAATGCTTTTATAAAAAAAATAAGATGTGTGAGGGCAGTTCAAAGATCATATTGATAATTTCAATTATGTAGGAATATAAAGTCTACAAGGTATGCTTTGTCAAAGAAAAGAATGTACTTTTGTATTAGAGTTAAATAGCTAGATTTTCACAGAATGATAGGTAGAAATATACGCTATGAGACCTGAGTAAATATAAAAAGTTGTAAATTTGTGAAAGTGAATTATGCTTTAGTCAATGCTGATTAAAATTTGATATGCTTGTTTGAAGAAGTGTGGTTTTGCCCTAAGATAAATGGCTGTTTCTCACAAAATGAGAGGCAGAAATATATACGTCTCGACTTCAATGGATATAGAAGGTTGTAGAGGTAATTTGGAAGTAAATATTGTTTTAATCAATGCTAACTATAGATTAGTAAGCTTATTTAAAGAGGTACATTTTCCTGAACGTGAAATAACTGTTTTTTTGCAGAATGAAAGCAGAAATGTGAGGAATAAAATCACAGAAACTGGGGAGTGGGTGTAGTTCAGTGGTTGTCCACTTCTTTTGCATGTACTAGGTCCCAGGTTCAATCCCCAGTATCTCCTAAAAGTAAAAAAAAAATCATAGAAACTTTGTCAAAACAAATTTTAACTGTTGTGATCAATACCAAGAATGATAAATTTATTCATCAAATTTTATACTGATACAAAACTAAAATTCAATTTTATCTCTATTGAAGTAAACAAGTTTTCTTAAATTATTAGCCTTTTCTTAGAGAAAGGTTATAGAAGAATTTTTTTCTAAATAATTGGTATAAAAGGCAAAAAGTCTGTGTATTATTGTAATATCTTTGTGTAATCCATGTTAATCTTATATCTGTAGTGGTTTAAGAACAACAAAGCTTTTATTATTCTAGAAGTTAAGTATTTTTCCTTACTATTTTACTATTTTTTGTCACTTTGTTAAATAGAGGCCTGTTTAAAAATAATATGAACCTGACAATTTTTAATACTTTAAATGAAACTCTTAAGGATATCTTTAATTTCAAACTGTTGCAAGAATTTGTTCTTTTACCTTATAAAATGTGAGGTGCTAAAATATATGCTTTTATGAAATATTGAAGACCGATCACACTACTAACAGACAGAGTGCAACTTTATATGGGCTAATGTAAGACCAAAATTGATGCCATACCTGTAATAAATCACATTCACTTCCTAGGACTTTTGTAAATGTTTAGATTTATGCTTACTGCTTAGGAAACTATTATTTATAAAGTAATATTAAATCCAGTATTAGCTGCCTATTTCAGACACTTAGCACTTGCAGAGATCTGTGTAACATTTACCAAACTGAAGTGCTTTTTTTTTTTTTTTTGAAGATTAACCCTTAAGGTTGAAAGTAAATATACTCTAAGGTGTGGATATTAGTGTTCCAATAAACATGTGGTTATATTAAGGTGGTGGTAGTGGAAAGTAATTTTAATTCTATTAGAAATCTTGAGTTTTCCTAAATTTATTAGGAAAATAGGTTTTTTTTTCTGCTCTGCTTAAGTTTCATTTTGGTAAACACTATCTTTCTAAAGGAAAAGTATAAAGGAAAAATTGAAGTGTGCACATTTCCTCAAATTACCAGCATTGTAATGGTGAATACTGTGTAGCTTACAGTGAACAGTGTGGAAGCTATTCATTTCTAAATCTGAAGTAAAACATTTTCAAGAACTTTAAAGTTTAGTTAGTTTCTTTTAATATGTTATGAGTTGTATGAGTAGTATTTGGGAAGTGTTATAAAATTGAAGAAATTTTCTAATTTTCTGTTGGTTAAATCTATATAAGTAAAATTTTATTTATAGTGATTTATATAATTAGATAGTGCATAAAATTCTTAAAAGCTTGATAGCATTCTCACTGTCTATAATATGCACTGACCTGCATAATAATGAGCTATAGTATGATATTGTTGGTTAGAGTTTTATTCTTAGAAGAATATTACATGTTATGAACTGGTGCCCAACTTGGGGCACGCTGCCCCCGGAACGCTAAAACAACCCGGAACGCTGCTGCTAACTTTGGCAAGGGCCCTATGCCGCTGCTGGCTCCAGCGACCTCCGCGAAAGGCGCTCTCAGCTCACTGCCACCAACGTGCAGAGAGAGGGCCACCAGCCCAAATCATTGGACAGGTAAGGAGTCCATGCGGTCATCAGCCGCTGGACAAGACCCCAACCCTTGGCTTGCTACACTCGGGGACACCTGAGCCCAGTTAGTCACCCTCCCCTTAGCTCTCTTCACCTTAATGCAAGTGGTTAGGTGCTGTACATTTTTGTGCTTATACTTATAAAATCTCTGAAGGAAAGTGCTTCATGCCTTTAGAGATAAGATCTTTCCTTTTTCTCTAAAACATAAAGTCTATAATTTGTTGTCAATAAAGATAAGTTATTTTGTGTGCTTTTGGAGTTTTACCCCCCCCCGCCACGCCATTCTCCGATGTTCATTTATTTTTTGTTATGCTTATTAGCTGTTCTCGCCGTTCTCCTTGGTGTCATTTTGGCCAACAGCTGCTCCCGCTAACGGGTCTTTAACAGACCTTATCTCCCTTGCTATAGCCTTCCCCCTCATAATAGTCTCTGCAACAACGTTTGTTAACCTATTTTTTAACCTTATTGAGGGCCACCAGCCCCAATCATTAGTCAGGTAAGGGGTCCACGCGGTCATCAGCCGCTGGACATATGACCCTAGCCCTACTCC
>JAQZBX010095274.1:0-11932 GCA_029593785.1 Cabassous unicinctus
CAGGACTTGGGGGTTGTCCTGAGTGATGTTGTGGTGACAGATATAGGCCATTTTAGAGCAGCATATACCATGCAGAACTGTGTGGGAGAGAGTGTGGCCTATGATGTGAACTGTGGTCTATGCTTAGTGGCAAAGCCCCAGGATGTGTATATCCATTGCAGGTGATGTGCCACACTAATGAAAGAGGTTTATGTGACATATTATGGGAGGTATGGGAGGGGGAGATCATGGGAATCCCTGTAATTTTTGTGTAACATCTATGTAATCTAAGTATCTTTGAAAATATACATGAAAAAATAAAATAAAAATAAATTAAAAATAAATAGATAAATAAATAAAATTACTAAATTCACAATGCACTAGTGAGTACTGTTGGTCAAGGAAATGCTAGAAATAGTTAAAAAAAATAAAAGGCAATATAATGCTAAGTATTTAAGATAGAAATTTGAAAGAAATATAAAGTGTCTTACAAATTTTTAGTCCAAGCATCGTGTATTCTCCCAGTAAAGATGTTGGTGTGTGTTGTTCAGCAAAACTTAAGAAAATCCAATGGAACTGGAAAATTTAATGGTTAGCTCCAGAAAGGCTACAATATGCCGGGAAACATACTTAACTGTATAGATGAAGGCAGAATAACATTGCATAATACGCAACTGAAAAATGAAAAAAAATATTTTATAAAGCCCAGGAAAGAAAAAACACATGCATTTTTCAGAACACAATATATTTGGCAAAGATCACATTATTTCTGTGGAGAAAAAAAGGAGCATTCAACTTATAATGCTAGGTGAACTAGATAATCTAGAGAGATGATTATAATTGAGCAAAATAAAATGTACAAAATATGTGAACTACATTGTTGTTTGCATTAAGAGAAGAATAAAAACAAACAAAATGTGCATTTACTTTAAATATATGAACTCAATCTATAGCAATCAAGATAATTATATCTGGTCCTCATGTTGTCAATAGGAAAGCTTAGACAGTGGCCTGGTGCTACAGGATGTCTCTGGGAGGGCCAGAAAAGCCACTTTCCACCTTGGAACTGCACCACTTTCTCCTGTCCAGAACAGTCTGAAAATTATTCAGTTCAGACTACCTCAAGAACTACACCCTTAGGATGGGGATGTAGCTCAGTGGTTGAATGCCTGTTTCCCATACACGTGGTCCCAGTTTGGATATATAGTGTCTTCTTGAAAAAAACAAAATTAAGGCTACACAATTTGTAGAACAATGCACCTCACCTCCAGCCTGGCAGCAGATTGGAAGAAACTGATTCCAAATAAAGAAGAGCAAGGAAGTACCAAGCCATCCATCTTAACCTCAGAAAACTGGATAATTCAGACTCCTTCACTGGAGGCGTCAGCTCTGTCATCAGTGCTGAGGCTTATGAAAGTGCCCACACATCTGAGCTTGTTGCTAGAAGATCCACAGCAATCTAGATGAGCTGTTTCTCTGAGTGGGTAACCTGAAGGACAGAGCCTTGGGGACACAGATGGAAGTTGAGGAGTGAGATGACTTCTTGACCTGCTCATAACAAAAGTGGACAAGTTAGATGTTAGTATAAAAAGCACAGAAAGAAAAGATCTACAACTTTATATACATCTTAAAAAGAAGGTTTTCTACTTCTTTATGATGAAAAGATTAGAAAGAAATTTTTTGTAAATCCAGAAAAGTTTCACTCATTATATTAAGATGCAAGTTAATATATTTGCAAATGTATTATAGTAGAGTGGGTATTCAGAGTTTGTTTGTTTTTTTATTATAAGGAACGTGTGCCCCAATTTTCTTAGGTGCCACAACACTCTTAGCTCTTTCAAGTGACTCCCTAAGTGTTCAGGCTGATCATAGTAACCTGGGAGGCTGGCCCTGAATATTTTGGACTCTTAATTACCACCCTGAAATGAGAAGGAGTTACATTTCTCACTTTGATGTGTTTGTGGAAAGAGGCAGGAAGAATTCCAGTCTTGGGACCACCAACTTGATTTCCCTGTGTGTTGTATTTCTCTCATTACTAGCTCTTAGAATTAGTCAGAACTCTAAGGGATTGTGTGAGCCCGAAGCATGGGGTGGGGAGGGGTCTTCCCACACTATTGTTTAGCAGTCAGCATCCTGCCTCCACCCCCAGTCGACTGGCACATGTTTGTGATTTTCTCCACCCTTGGCAAAGGATCATTAGATTTAGTAATGGATCAAGCAGGCACTCTTTGCAGTTTAATTGACAAATATCCCCTCCTTCCCTCTCATGCCTCAATCCCTGACACACGTTTTAGAGGAGTTCAGACCTTCCCTGCACACAGGAGGAGGGGAAATGTATAAGGAATTGTGTGAGCCATTCTTCCTGTGTGCTCTCATCCCTAACTCCCTGACTCTGGTCAGAAAATGATTCCACAAATGGGTGGTCCTGACTAATTTGCAGAATGGAATATACTATAAATATGGCCAGGCAGGTGGCTCCCTCCACCTAGTGCTCTGCCCCTCTGGGCTTCACCCTGTCAAAAGGCCTTGGGTAGGGCAGTGGGTATTCAGTATCTGAGGTCTTCTGACAAATCCCACAGCCCACCCTCTTCTCCTGGGGGTGATGCAACTCTTCCTTTTGTTCTCTACCACAGTTTGAGGATGGGATCTCCACAAATGTTGCCTTCATTGAATAGAGGGATTTGGCAAAAGAAAGAAAGAGAGAAAGACAGTAAGAGAGAGAGCGAGAAAGAAAGAGATCAAGAAAGGAAGAAAGGAGGAGGAAGAGAATGAAGGAAGGAAGAATGGAAGGGAGGGAGGAAGGGAGGAAGGCATAAAGGGAGGAAAGCAGGAAGACAGGAAGGTAGGAAGGAAGGAAGGGGAGGAGGGAGGGAGAGAAGGAGGGAGGGAAGGATGGAGGGTGGACATGATCATTTTAACAGGGCTAGCTTGAACTCTCCTTTCATTTTACAAAAAGGACATTTAAAAGCATTAATTAAAGTAATTTCAATAATAAAATTAATTCCTTTGCAATGCTATCTCCAGGGATATAATTGAAGCCATAAGACCCTTGACTTTTAAGAAAAGCAAATTAATTAACATATTTTGAAGACAGAAAAAGGGACCAATTTGATTAAGAAGAGTCAAGAAATGGTTAATATAACAAAGTCTTTCACCTGAAAGTGTGGAACTGAACTTTGTGACCTTTGCATATTTGTGTTCAAACTCTGGAGACTATAAATAATAGCCCCTTCAGGCAAAAAATACCTCTTGTAGAGCTGCAGCAATGCATTTATATTTATGTAGCAATCTCAAAAATTGCCTTCTGATGCATGAACTTCTGAAAAATACTGATATCCTTCATCAGCAAACAACTTTGTGTGAATACTGGTCATGACCCAGCCCTCAGGGAGTAATGTCCCTGTCCTTGTGAATGAAAATCTCAGGATGTGACAATGTGATCAAAGGCAATCATAAGAGGTTAGCTTATCAGAGAAGTTCAATTCTATTATTCTCTTGATAAGTGATAATAAGAAAACTTTAAACCTACACCTAGTCTAAAAGAAACTAGTTCTGAAGGTATCAGTGAAATGCCTGCTTAAACAAGTAGCAATGCTTCAATATGTATCCATCAATTGTAATAAATATACCAAACTAATGAAGGAGGTTATTAATGTTGGGAAAGTGTATGAAGGGGAGGGAGTGAGGTATATGGGAATCCTCCAAATTGTTTATGTAATATTTATATAACCTAAACTTTCCTTAAAATAAAAAAGTTTTTAAAAATAAATAAATAAGGTCTAGAATAAGTTGAAAAAAATTTCCAATCATTCTGATATTTTCCATTTTCTTTCCTCTCTGACACATTTCATATATATCATGATAATGTGTCTCTTTACTATCATTACACATAGACTCATTGAGATTAGTCATTATATCTTATACCTAAACTGTTTCAAATTGTGGATAAGTGCCACCACCAAACCCTTTTCAACAGGCTTCCTGGAGAAAATTGCTATTTTGTATGTTGGGATTAGTTATTTTACTGCCTTGAAGTGAAGTGACATCTTATTCTATCTTCCCTGTTTTTTGCTGGATTGATAAAACCATTCACTCCTTCCCTTTACTTTTTTTTCCCCCAAGCATATGGAAAGAGAGAAACCCTAACATTTCTAGAAACATTTGCCTCTGACATGGGGGAGAATTATTCTATTCTAAGGCCAAATCCAGCAGTCTGTCTTTCAGCCACATGATGGTCAGCTACAGCAGCCAGTCCTCTTCTTTCTGCTGGCTCTTCAGCATCTTCTCCCTGACTTGGAAGGACTGGATGCTTACCCTACTGTACAATGCAAAGTTGATTGTGCATTTTCACAGAGAATGAAGGAAGACCTGAGAAGACTCCAGAGTCATTTCACATGATTGTGATCAAAAGGGAAACATTCTGCCCATACACTATGCACCTCTAATGGAGATGCCCAACAAAGGGCCAGGCTTGGGGTTGGTTGTTGTATGGCCTCCGTAGCACAGCCTAGACCAGTGAACTCTTCCTCTCCAGGTGAGACCCATAAGACAAATTTTTATTTCCAAAGTTGAGATGGAAACAAACTATGACTTCCAGAAAGTTTCTTTCCTAACTTTAAGTTACATGTTAAGTGTGATAGTAACTTGAAAATATGTGCATTCTCCTGGAAGAAACATTTTCTAAGATCTAGTTATTAATAGCAGTGAGGTTGCCTCATGGGTGTCTTCTTTGCATTCTATAGTAAAGGACACCTGGGTTTATCTCAGATAGCAAAACAAAATGAAACAAAATATAAAACAAAAACATAAGGTACATTTTAATTTATCATTCTCTAACATCTTTTGTGATTATTAATCAAGTGTAAACTACATCAGTTTTAGTAAAACTTATAATTTGTCAATAAAAGCCTTTCCTGCAGAATTTTTAAAGTTAACAATGTTGTTAAGCATATTCTCCTGTGATATATGAAATGCCTTACATCTGGAGTGATGAACTAGTTATTATTAGTGGTCATGGGGGAGTGGGGAATGGGTGGGTTTTTATTCAGAATATGTACCATAACCACATTCTCATTTTCAATGCTTTCAGTTCAACAAATGATCATATCCATGAAATAAAAGGTGAAGCTGCCTTCAAATTTAAGAGAGAGAGAGAGAAATAGAGAGAGAGAGAGAAAGAAAGAGAGTGTATATCTCAAAATTTACTGCTGAGTGGAAAAAAAGAACAACAAAATGACACAAATTTTATTAATTAAATAAAACAAATTACAAAACAACAAAATAAGGAAAAACCTATCATTTATCTATCTACTTATCTAGTTTGTATCCAATTACATAATAGTAAATGTAGTAAAGAAAGTTTTGGAAAACACGAAAAGTTAATGCAATTGATAATGTTTGCCTTTAGATGAAAAAGGAGAGGTTTGAGTCAATAGAAACATAACTTATTTGTTGTATTTATTTCAATAAATAAAGTATATATGATAAAACGTGGTTAAATGTGGGTGATACAGATATGGTGTTTATTTATTTATTATACCAATGTGTGTGTTGTGAATAGGGTTGTTCAAATATTTTCAGAATTGAAATGAATCATGTACCCAGGAAGCTAGAACTCCCTACTCCACTCCTGACTATGGCTCCTGGTAACCTGTATTCTGCTCTATATCTCTATGAATTTACCTATTCTAGTAATTTCATTTAAGTGAGATCACACAATTTTCATTTATTTGTGTCTGTCTTAATTTATTTAACATGATGTCTGTAAGGTTAATACAGGAAGGACATGAATTAAAACTTCATTCTCTTTCATGGCTGAATAAAATCCCACTGTATGTATATTCCACATTTTCTTTACCATTCATTTTGTTGGAGACTTGAGGTGCTTCCACATTTTGGCAACTTTACTGATAGTTGTACATATATCTATTTGAATCCCAGCTTTCAATTATTTTGGATGAATACCAAGAATTAAGATATCTCATTCATTTGTAAATTCTCTTTTCAACTTTCTTAGAAACTGCCAAACTGCTTTCAACAATGTCTGCACAATTTTACAGTCACGGAAGCAAAGTATAAGAATTCCAAGTCCTCCACATTTTTACCAATCTTTGAAATTTTCTGTTTTTTAATAATAGATAACATCATGGGTATGAAGTA
This sequence comes from Cabassous unicinctus, assembly GCA_029593785.1. NCBI lineage: Eukaryota > Metazoa > Chordata > Mammalia > Cingulata > Chlamyphoridae > Cabassous > Cabassous unicinctus. The sequence goes on from JAQZBX010095274.1 coordinate 6,139, forward strand.
GTATCTCATTGTGGTTTTTATTTGAATTTCCTTAGTGAACTGTGATTTTGAGCATTTTCTCTTGTGCTTACTGGCCATTTGGATATCTTTGAAGAAAAATCTATTCATTTCATTTGCCCATGTTTAAATTGGATTATTTGTATTTTTGATGTTGAATTATACCACCTTTTTATATATTCTGGGCATTAAATTTTTATCAGTTATATGGTATGATGGTACCCAAGAAAACATGGTCATTTTGTTTGTTTGTTTATTTATTTATTTATTTTATATTTTAAAAGATGCTTAGTTTGCATAAATGTTTAACTGTGGATGTGAACCAATGTTAATTATTACCTTTTGATAAAGCAAAGTTAAGGTGACCAACCTCAATCAGGATGTGTTTTAATCTATTATTGGGTCCTATATAAGAAAATTATATACATTCAGAGAGAAAAAAAGGCACGGAGAAAGCAGCTTGAAACTGAAATCAATGAAAACTGGAAGAGAAGGGAAAGACCAGGAAACACGGTCACATGCCTTGCCATGTGACAAGCTAAGGCCCAAGGGGCAGTACTCCTTCAGCCTCTCAAGGCAGTTGCAGGAGCTTTTGGAGTGCACAATAATTAAATAAAAAAATACACTGGAGGCATATAACAGCAGATTTGAGGAGACAGAAGAAAGGATTGGTTATCTTGAAGACATGGCCTCTAAAGGCAAATATACAAAAGAACAGATAAAGAAAAGAATGGAAAAAAAATGAACAGGATTTCAGGGAACTAAATGACAGCAAGATACATGGAAATATACATGTCATGGGTGTCCCAGAATGAGAAGAGAATGGAAAAGTGGCAGAAGGAATATTCGATGAAATAATTATAGAAAATTTTTAACCCTATTAAAGGACATAGATATCCATTTTCAAGAAACACAATGTACGCCCATCTAAATATAAGAATAGACCAACTCTGAGACACTTATTAATCAGAATTTCAAATGCCAAAGACAAAAAGTGAATTCTAAAGCAGCAAAAGAAAATCAATACATAACAAACAAAAGATATCTTATATGATTAAGTGCTGATTTCTCATGAGAATATATGTAGGCCAGGAGGCAGAGGTATGAGATATTTAAAATACTGCAAGAGAAAAACTACCAGCCAAGAATCATATATCTGGCAAGACTGACTTTCAAAAATGAGGGTGAATTTACAGTATTCACAGATACACAGAAACTGAGAGATTTTGTATCCAAGAGACTGGCTTTGCAAGAAATACTGAAGGGAGTGCTACAGCCAGAAAGAGGCTTGAAAGAATGTCTAGAAATGAAGATCATATCAGTGAAATTACCTAAAAGTGTAAAAAGAGTGGTGAAAATTAAAAAAATGATAGATAAAACCTGATGGTCAAAATGTGTGAAATAAGAAATGTTTTTTCATAATAACACTGAATATTAATGGATTAAACTCAACTTTCAAAGGACACAGCCAGGTGGAATGGTTAAGTAAATATGATCCATCTGTAATATGTCTACAGGAGACTCACCTTAGACCCAAAGATATCAATAGATTCAAAGTGAAAGGTTGGGAAAATATATTCAACACATGCAGTAACCAAAAATAAAAAATAAAAAGACTAGCTATTCTTATATCAGATGAAATAGATTTTAAAACCAAAAATCAAAACTGTTATTAGAAACAAGGAAGGATATTATATATTAATAAAAGGGGAAATTTGCCAGGAGAAATAACAATCATAAATATTTATTCACTTAAGCAGATGTCCCCGAGTACATTAGGAAAATACTGAAAAACTGAAAGGGAAACTAGATATCGCTACAATAATAGTTGGGGACTTCAATACACCACTTTCAGCATTGGATAGAACATATGGGTAGAGGATCAACAAAGAAATACAGAGCTTGAATAAATTATAAATGGACTAAACCTAATAGACATATACAGAACATTGCACCACAAAACAGCAGGATATATATTCTTTTGAGAGTTCATGGATCTTTCTCCAGGATAGATCATATGTTGGGTCACAAAACTGATCTCAATAAATTCAACAAGATCAAAATTATGCAAGACAGTTTCTTTGATCATAATGGAATAAAGTTGGAAACCAACAAGAGCAGAGAAAGGAAAAATTCACAAATATATGGAGATTAAACGCACCTTTAAATAATCAGTTGGTCAAAGAAAAAATTGTGAGAGAAATCAATAAATATATTGAGATGAATGAAAATGAGAGCATAACATATCAGGACCTATGGGATGTAGCAAAGGCAGTGTTGAGTGAGAAATTTATATACCCCAATGATTAAATTAAAAAGAAGAAAGAGCTAAACTCAATGATCCAGTTTTGCAGCTGAAGGGATAATAAAAGAAGAGCACAGTACTCCAAAAGCAAGTATAAGGAATTAAATAACAAAGATCAGAATACAAATAAATGAAATTGAGAACAATAATTCAATAGAGAGAATTAACAACCACAAGTTGGTTCTTATTGGCAAAGAATAAAAGAATGAAGATGCAAATAAACAAAATAAAAAATGATAATAGTGTCATTACTACTGACACAACAGAAATAAAGAAATTCAAAAAAGGATTCTCTGAACAACTGTAGGCTAACAAACTAGACAATATGGATGAAATGGAAAAATTTCTAGGAATGTAAGGCAGCCTACATTGATCCTAGAAGAACTAGAAGACCTCAAGAAACCATTCACAAGTCAAGACATTGAAACCAAATGAAAATTGCAGGACCAGATGGTTTCACAGTTGAGTTCTGCCAAGCAGTCAAAGAAGACTTAATGCCAATCTTATTCATGCTCTTTCAAAAGATTAAACAAGAATTAATGCTATCCATCTCATTTGATGAAGCCAATATATCATAATACCAAAGCCAGATACAAATATTATAAAATGGAAAATTATAGACCCATTTCTCTAATGAATACAGATGGAAAAGTCCTCAAGAAAATTCTTGCTAATAGAATCCAACAACATATTAAAAAGCTATTCATCATAATCAATTAGGTTTTATACCAGGCATGCAAGGAATGTTCAGTACAAGAAAATCAGTCAACATAACACACCACATTGATAAATCAAAGAATAAAATCACATGACCCTGTTGATTGAAACAGAAAAGGTATTTGACAAAATACGACATCATTTATTGATAAAATACTACAAAAGATAGGAATTGAAGTAAACTTTGTTACCATGATAAAGGCCATATATGAAAAACCCACAGCTAACATTGTACTCAATGTTGAAATACTGAAAGCATTCCTGCTGATATAAGGAACAAAACAATGATTACCATGTAAACATTGTTGTTCAATATAGTGCTAGATGCTACAGCAAGAGCTTTCAGGCAAGAAAAAGAAATAAAGCCATTCAAACTGGAACATTCACTATTCAATAATTATGTGATTCTATACACAGAAAGTCCAAAAAACTCTACAAAAATTCTGCTAGAGTTAACAAACAATTTCAGTAGATTGGTGGGATAATCAGTGGTATTTATATACCCTGGTAATGTGCAATCTGGGGAGGAAGTCAGGAAAAAAGTTTGATTTACAAGAAAGATTTAAAAAGTCAAATACTTAGGAATAAACTTAACCAAGAAACTAAAGCACTTCAATTCAGAAGACTACAATGCATTGTTAAAAAGAAAATTTAAAAGACCTAAATATTTGGAAGAACATTCCATACACAGGGATTAGAAGTTTAAATATCGTGAAGATATCAATTCGACCCAAATTCATAAATATATTCAATGCAATATAAATAAAAATTCCACCAACATATTTTAAACTAATGAAAATCACAATTATCAAGTTTATTTGGAAGGGTAAGGGGCCCCAAGTAGCCAGAAACATCTTGAAAAGGAAAAGGGCATTTGGAAGAATCTCACTTCCAGATTTTGCATCATATTACCTAGCCAAAGTGGTAAAAAGAGAATGGTACTGGCATAAAGACGGACACATAGACAAATGGAACTGAATTCATGGTTCAGAAACAGATTCTTACATCTATGGTCAAGTGATTTTTGACAGGGCTTTCAAACCCACACAGATGGGGCAGAATACTGTATTTAACAAAAGGTACATGGAAAACTGGATATCCATAGCACAAAGAAAGAAACAGGACCAGTACCTTATAAAAAAATTAGCACAAAATGAATCAAAGACCTTAATATAAAAGTTAGAGACATAAAACTCCTGGAAGAAAATGTAGAAAAACATCTTCAAGACCTGGTGATAGGTGGTGAATTCTTTAACCTTACACAGAAAGCAAGAGAAATGAAAGAAAACATGAATAAATGGGACCTTCTCAAACCTAAACCCATTTGTGATTCAAAGGACTTCATCAAGAAGGTGAAAAGGCAGCTCACTCAATGGGAGAAAATATTTGGAAACCACATATCCAATAATGGTTTGATTTCTATTTTATATAGTTTGTACAACTCAACAATAAAAAAAAACAAGCAATCCAATTTAAAAATGGGCAAAAGACTTAAATAGACATTTATCCAAAGAGGAAATACAAATCGCTACAAAGTATATGAAAACATTTTCAATATCACAAGCTATTAGGAAAATGCAAACAAAAACGATAGTGAAATATCATCTCACATCACATAGAATGGCCCTTATTTTTAAAAAACAAAAAAATAATTAGTGTTGTAGAGGATGTGGAGAAATAGGAACACACCTTCACTGTTGGTGGGATTATAAAAAAGCACAGCCTCTGTGGAATACAGTTGGCAGTTCCTCAGGAAGTTAAATTTAGAACTGCCATAAGATCCAGCAATTCCCCTACTAGGAATATATGCAGAAAAATGAAAACTGTGATGCAAACAGACATTTGTACATCAATGTTCACAGCACCATTATTCACAATTGCCAAAGGATGAAACAACCCAAGGGTCCATCAGCCAATGAATGGGTAAACAATATGCAGTATATTCATATGATGGAATACTATAGCAATAAGAGAAATGAAATTGGAACACATATGATAACAGGGAAGAATCTCAAAGACCTTATGTTCAGGGAAATAATCCGGACAGAAAAGGACCAATACTGCATGGTCTCACTAATATGAACCAAATATAATGAATAAATGCATGGAGTTAAAACCTAGGGTATTAGTTATAAGGAGATAAGAGGAGGGCTGAGAAGGACTACTGATGGTTAGTATATGCAGAATTTTTAATTAGCTTGACTGTAAAAGTATGGAAGTGGATAGAGTTAATGGTAACACCAAATAGTGAGCAGAACTAATCGAGCTTGTTTATAAATGGGATTGTGGCTGAAAAGGGTGGTTTAAGTATGTAAAAGTCAATTGAAAGAAAGCTAGGGAATAATCTAGGGACTGAATATCACAGCAAACCCAGAGGTGGATGAGAATTCTCGTTAATAATACAAATGCAAGAATGTCCTGTGAACTAGAACAGATATACGTTTTTATTGCAGGGTGGTGGGAATGCGGTGAAGTATGTGAAGAATACAATTAATGTAACCTATGGACTAGAGTTTACAGCAATACTGTGATATTCTTGCATCAATGCCAAAGATGTAGTTAGTCATGTGTTAATAATCAGGGGTTATGGAAAAAATATGCCAAATGTACACCATGAGCCATGGTTAGTGGTAATATTCGGTTGATATTATCTCAAAATCTGTAACAAATATTCCACAATGGTGTGGCATTTTAGTGAATGGCTGTTGTATGGGAATTCCACACATGTGCATGATTGTTTTGTAATTTCACAATTTCTGTGATAAAAATATATAT
>JAQZBX010095275.1:0-11963 GCA_029593785.1 Cabassous unicinctus
TTTTGCCCTGTTATATTATTGGCAGAATATATACACTAAATAGTATAAAATGTTTGCTTTATTTTGTGAAAAATAATAACTTCATGAAAATAATTCTTATTTATGTAAGACATACCTGGAACCTTCTTATGGGATGGAGAGCAAAAAATAAACATAAGAGATTGGAATCGAAACATCAGATATGAAATAAAAAGACATACTGTTTGTAGGTGTTATTGATATGTGAAGAACTTAAAGTCTTTAGAGATAGAGATAGAGATAGAGATAGAGATAGAGATAGAGATAGAGATAGAGATAGAGATAGAGATAGAGATAGCAGACAGTACTGTACATAGTCATTTTGTGTGTGTTATATTAGTTATGGTGAATTAGTCAGACATTCATTTGAATGTGGTTATATTTTAAAGAAAAAGTACCATAAGGATGTTTATTGCTCTCATTTTTCCTGGAGTCAATATCCACTAGTCTATTTTCCAAGGCAATCCCAGTAACTTTGGCAACACTGTAGCCCTCTCTGAAAAGTTGTTGGGATAATGAAATGAATATGCCAGCTGAAACCATACTATTGTCTGTTCCAGGTCCTCTTCACTTTGGAAAGTACTAATCAGCAGGGAAATATGTCATTGTGGAGAATGGAAGCAAACTGGGTTTCTCTGGTAAGCAATGTAATGGTCCCCCAAAGATGCCCAGGACCTAATCCTAGGAACCTGTGAATATGTCAACTTCTGTGTCAAAAGTCTTTACAGGTGTGATTAAGTTAAGGATCTTAAAATGGGGAGAATAAACAGCTGGGTCTAATGTAATCATGAGGGTCCTTAGAAGGGAAAGAGGGGCAGGAAAGTCAGAGAAGGAGATGAAACAGTGGAAGCAGAGGTCAGAATGATGTGATTCTTGCCTTTGAAAGTGAAAAGCGGTCACAAGTCGAGTCATGAGGTAAGCCTCTAGAAACTGGAAAAGGTAGGGAACAAATTCTTCTCTAGAGCCTGCTGAAATCTTGATTTCAATCCAGTGAGGCTTCTGACCTTTAGCATTGTAAGATAATAAATTTGTACTCTCTATGTCATTACATTTTTGGTAATCTGCTACAGTAGCAATGGAAACTAGTATAACTCTTTCACAATAAGAATGTTAACTATGTTTCTTATGTTTATAAAGATAGGATCTGTAGTTATACATTCTCTGCAGTCCTTTAGTAGCAGCACAATGATGTATGTGAGTGAATTCAGGGACCATTTCACATCTACCAAAACAATAGAATAAACAAAAGAGTGAGGAAAGGATAGATTGCATCAGATTTCTGTTTTTATGTCCATTCCATACAAGCTGAGTACACAGCTGTATTTTGACCAAGTGGAGGATCCTGTTCCTATAACATTCCACAGGCAGCTCCAAAGTTTCCTTGGTAATGAGACTACTTGTCTTGTTAATGTCATGGTTATGAGAAAAGCTGCATGCAAAAGAAGTCTAGAGTCACCAGAAGCAGAAGAATATACCTTCCTTTGGGGGAGGGGGAAGATTAGATAAGGAAGCTGTGCACTGAACACAGGAGACGTCACCAAGGGAGTCCGCTTAGTTTGTAAATAAAATGGCATAAAATAATATCTTAAGCCTCTGAGTTTAAGAACTTCCAAGGGGACTCTACATGGCTAACAAACATAAGTGAAATTAAAATGAAACAACAAACTGGAAACATATATTGGTAGCTTATCAAAGACAAAAAGGTTGCATCCCTAATATAAAAAGAATTCCTAGAAATCAACGGGATTAAAGAACAACAACCAATAAAAAATGAGGAAAAAGAAATAAATGATTAGTTAACAAAAAGAATTAGAAATGTTTTTGGAAACAAACTCATTCATTGTAAGAGAAATTAAACTGCACAGATAAGACATATTTTGCCTATTAAATAGGCCAAAACTTGAGTGAACTCTCCATTGGTGCATGTAGACAGAAATAGGCACCCTTATTATATACTGTTGGAAATTCAAAATGATGCAACCTGAATGGAGTGAGATCTGGCCATAGCTCCCAATTTATCTAGTCAGTGAAATGCAAAACCAGTGCTTAGGGACCCTACATGATCTCTCCAATGTCTAGTTTTTATTTTAAATATATTTTTGTTTATTTTAAAAGATACTTAGATTACATAAAATGCTACATAAAAAAAAATAAGGGATTCCCATATGCCCCACTCCCTAGAACTCCCACTTTTCCCCACATTAACAACTTCTTTCGTTAGTGTGGTACATTCATTGCAATTGATGAACACATTTTGGAGTCTTGCCACTAAGCATGGACTTTAGTTTACATTGTAGATTACACTCTTTCTCACTCAATTCTGTAGGCTATGGAAGGATATATAATAGCCTGTATCTGTCACTGCAATGTCTTCCAGATTAATTCCAAGTTCTGAAAATGTCCCCATATTATACCTCTTTTTCCGTGTCTCTGACTTCAGCACCTCCAGTGGCCACTGTCTCCACATCAATGATATAATTTCTCCCTTTGCAAGAATCACAATAAGTCTATAGTAGAATACTAGTAAGTCTACTCTAGTCCATATTTTATTCCCCAATCCTGAGGATTCTGGGATGGTGATGCCCACTCTACCTCTAATTGAGAGGAGACTTCCATCCCATATGGCTTATGGATGGGACTCTCTTGCTTGCTGTTGTAGACTCTCTCTGTTCCTTGCTGTGGTGGTTCACCTCCTTGTTAGTTGTACTGAGTGAATGCAATGAGCTGTAGAGTAGGTGTTGCAACTCTGCTGAGGCTCAGGGCCTAGCTGGAATATGGACAGCCCAGAAATTCAAGTCTCTTGGACCTACACCTACCAACTCCAGCAACAACTATAGGTTCAAATAAAAGGGACAAAAATGTCATGTGTAGAGGGGACACATCTGAGTCCAACTGTTACACTCAGGGGCACAATTGCCAAAACAGGGCCCCCATTGTCTAGTTTTTGAACTTCATCTCCCAACACTCTTTCCTCTACTCACAAAGCTACCCTTAATGTTCTTTGGTTGTGGATCTCATGTCAGGGACTACACACCAGATTTCCTTCCTTTCTGTGCCATGCTGACTCCTATTCAAATTCAGCTCCTCACCTCCATGCCTAAAGAACCCACCTGTTAGACTGGTTCCCAACACTATTTTCCATATAGCACAAATCACTAATTGTTTATGTGGCTTCTTGTTTCTTCTTGATTTCCCCCCTCATCAAATAGCAGCAAAATGGTCTCTACAAGTCCTGGCATTTAATAACAATTACAATATAATTTTAATATTAAGAAATGGAAAACTTTGTGCCCAAACCTTAAATATTATTTTTCTGTCAGAACCCATGGTCAGGACTTGAGATCATGAAGGAAAAAGTTACTATCCAATCCTCAGTGCAGAGTCCTGTGTTAGGAAACTGGAAAATTGGAAAGCAAAGGGAGGCACTACCAAGACTTAGTCATAGAACAGTAAGAGCAGAAACACCCATTGGTAAGTAAAGCAGCAGAAAGGAGAGCACAAATGACTGAGGAGATTAGCCCATGCAAAAGAGGAAGAAAGAATGCACCTGTGAGAGCTAGGAAGAGGACTCGATGCTCATGTTACCTGCTAATTGAAGAGACAATGTACTGTGAAGATACAGAAGCCCTGCAGAACATTGGTGATGGTGAAAGCACAGGCAATAACTGATTTGAATTGTTCCTTTACTAGCTTAATAAGAAAGAAGCCCAGACACCAGGAGTAGCTCAGGAGGAAGAGCTGAGCAATGGATTTAAACATTAGTGTCCTATTAACACCAAGACCAAGGGTCACCAACCTCACCACCTTCTCATCTGAATATCGTTTTGTCTTTTTGTAGGATGTAAGAGTTTGATATTATTTATTATTTCCAAAAAGAGGTATAGATCATTTTTTGTAAACTGATCTATTCCTCTGGGTGTGATATCCTTTAATTGTATTAAATTCAAAGGTTTTATACCCAGCATGGTGTAACCGCAGGAAGCTAAGTATGGAGTTCACAGCAATGTTCATAGCAGCAGTATTTTACAACTGCCACCAAATTGTAAGTGGGCATGTTTCCTTAAGATGAAGGGGGAAATGGGATGGGTTGGGTCAGCTGGTCTGACATGGGGGCTGCCACCAGGCAAGTCTTGGCCAACACCCTTAACCCACCCTGACCCAGCCCACCTCCATCCCTGGCCACTGGCCACAGAATCTTGGAGACAAAAATGTCATCCTTCAACACCAACAGAACAAAATCCCACCAAGACTGAAGACAAAGGGCCACCCCAACCTGAGTGGGGCAACAACTGCACTGAGGGTTCCCAAGAAGAGAGAGTCAACCTTCTTTGCCCATACAAAAGTGGCCTGTAGGGGGTGACTGAAGATCAGCAGAACAGACAGGGAGCCTGATGGTTCACCCCTCCTCCATGGGGGTGCCTAGTTGGACTTGAAGAATATCTTGTGGGAACCCCTGGGTGCCGTTGAGACACAGATTCCTGGCCTCAGGTCTGTCTGTGTCTCCAGCTGGGGCTGGATTCAAGTTCTGGGGTGGTGAGTGTGGCACTCAGAAAATGGCACCAGGCTCAGGGGTGGGATGGTGAGCCAGGAATGCCTATGGTTTCCTTTGATTTCCTCTTCTGGAAATGAAGCTAGCCCTTCTTTCTGGAATCGCATCAATGACTGGCAGATTTTTATATACATTTAGGATTATTTTTAAAATATGTTTACATCAAAATAAAATCTATTTATTTGATTGTTGGCATCTTAACAGATGTTAACATTTCTTGGTTTTTGATTTTACCATAGACTTTGCCATTGAAAATTATTAAAAGTGTTTTACTTTTTCTTTCTATATCCTTTACCTTGGTGTTTACACTCTTGAGGATGGTTAGAAAATGTTTGCTATTTTCTTTAAGTAATTTGTTTAGATCTATTTCTGTGTATTATTGTTTACCAGCTGTGATGGTGTAATGGTTTTTTGGAAGAAATATGCTTTTATTATTACCATTTTAAGATGCAATTCAAAAAGTATAGACACTAAACTGAAGTAGTTCTTTTAAAGAATAAATTATTTGTTTGGCCTATTGTTAGGAGGTTCAGATTAGTTACCATGAAACTAGGTTACATGTACATGAAAACATAAAAGTTAAAAGTACAAAGTACTTGTTGTGTGACTTTTTCTGACTTATTATGCCTGTTAGTTTACTGAGATGCTATTTTTAGCTACAGTGTGATATTTGAATATTTTTAAGTACTTATGAAATTTAGTACTCTACAAATTATTTTTTAAATATCTTTTGTTCAAATGTGGGTGTAAAACCAAGAAAGTTAGTTTTCATGACATTGTTTAATTGCATTTTTGACTTCAGGTTTGTGGTAATAAATATTTGAGAAAATTGGTGGCAGAAATCACTGAGATAAAACCTTCCACAAGTTATTCTTCACAAGTAAAGTTTTGTGGAAGTGGGTGGAGGGGAAATTGATCAGGATATTAAGGTAATGTGTCTCTGGCATAATAGTGACAGCTTGTAAAGCATAATGTATAAAAGAATCTTAGATGAGAGGAGGGCTCTAATGTTGTGTTTGAAATAACAAGGGTCTGTCATGCAACTCAGGATTTTCATTACAATTCATTCTTTTGTAATTGCCCTAATAGCAACATGTAACCTATTAAGCAACTTCTGGCTATGGTTACCAAGATAGGAACCATATTATAGCAAGTCTCTAGCTTTTGAGTGTAATTTTTAAATACTATATTTTTTAATTTCTAAAAGATACTTAGATTACATAAAATGTTACATAAAAAAATAAGGGATTTCCATATGCCCCACTCCTCAGGTGTCCCACTTTTCCCCATATTAACAACTTCTTTCGTTAGTGTGGTACATTCATTGCAATTGATAAACTCATTTTGGAGGATTGCCACTAAGCATGGATTATCATTTACATTTTAGTTTACACTCTCTCCCACTCTGTAGCCGTTAGGCATTATTCATGAATTCCAGAAATAGATACTGGATTATGCTTGTAAACAGGTGTGTTACTCGGGGCATGATTAAGTTTTGATTAGGGCTTTGATTGGGCCACATCAGTAGGACTTTTCATCCCCATGCCTTGGTGGGCAGAGACTAAGAAAAAACTACATGGCAGAGCAGCAGGGTTGGTCGGAGTTTTATTTTACTTTATTTTTTACATCTGTTCACTTTTTATTGTTTGAGGTTCACATAACAAATTAATCATTTTAAAAGTACAGTCATTGACATTTATTACATTCACCATATTGTGCATCAGCTTTATCTAATTTCAGAAAAATTTTATCAACTTCAAAGGAAACATCAAACACACAAAAGGAGTTATTCCACATTCCCCACTCCCCTCAATCTCTGTCATTATTAATCTTGTTTCTGGCTCTATTTGCCTATTCTAGATATTGCATATAAATGGAATCTTTTAAAAAATATGACCTTTTGTATTTAGCTTAAGTTTTAAAACCACTAAGCATGTTTTCATGTATTTTCCATGATATGACTTATACCATTAATTCCTTCTATTTTATGACTGAACAAAATTCAAATGTATGGATATAACACATTTGGGTTATTCATTTATTTATTTTTTTTTTAATTTTTTTATTCTTTAAAAACTACTTAGATGACATAGATACTACACAAAATATATAGGGATTCCCATGTATCCCACTACCCATACCTCCCACAACCTCTCACATAAATACCCTTCATTACTGTGGCACTTTCATTGCAATTGATAAACACATCCTGGGGCTTTGCCATTAAGCATGGGCCATAGTTCACATTGTAGTCTATACTCTCTCCCACACACTTCTGCATGATATGTGATTATATAAAATGGCCTATATCTGTCATTGCAATGTCACTCAAGATGATTCCCAAGTCCCGAAAAAGCCCACGTATTACAAATGATTTTCCCTCTCCCTACCCCCATATCTTCCAGTGGCCACAGGCTCCACATCAATATTGCAATTTCTTACATTGCTATTATCACAGTATGTCTATAGTAGAAAACCAGTAAGTTCACTCTAGTCCATAGCTCTTCCCCCTATCCTGAGGGTTCTTTGATGGTGACATCTACTCCACTTCCAATTAAAAGGGGTCTTATATCCCATGTGGAAGTTGGATGGGACTATCCTGCCTGCAGGAGCAGACTCTCTCCTTTCCCTGGGTTGGCTGTTGTCCATCATCATCTCCCCACCAGTATTCCTGGGCAAGTCCTATGAGCTGTAGATTAGGTTTTGCAGCTCCACTGAGGTTCCAGGTCCAGCTGACACATGGACAGCCCAAAGACTTGAGTCTCTGGATGTACACCTACAAACTCCAGCACCAAATATAGGTTGAAATAGAAGGGACAGATGAGCCCTATTCAGGGAAGACATACTTGAGTCCAACTTTGTCACTCTCAGGTTCACAAACTCCAAAGTAGGGCCCACTGGCAAGACACCAAACTCTGGAACTATCTGCACTAACCATAGAATCTGCATGTCTTCAGAGCCCTCAGGAGCCCCACTATTTGGGGTGGTATCCACTTTGGAAGTCTATGAGATCCTGCTGAGATGTGAGTTAAGTGTTACCTCTGGGATGACCTCCCGACTCACTTTGAAGTTTCTTAGCCACATAAACTCTTTTGTATTTACCTTTTCCCCCTTTTATTCGAGGTCTTTTTCCAGTTGTATTGCTAGTTGGTGCTTGGTAGCAATCCCTCAGTACCAGAGAGGCTAATCCCTGGGAGTCATGTCCCACGCTGGGGGAAAGCAATGCATTCTTATGCTGAATTTGGCTTAGAGAGAGTTCAAATCTAAGCAACAAGGAGGCTCTCAGGAGGCAACCCTTAGGCACCCCATAACAATAGGGTGCCTATTTCAAGAGCAAATACTCATAAGCCTAGTCATCAATATCAGTGGATCATCTTACTTCACCAGTCACTACTCCTGTACTTAGGGGAATGTTGCTGCTCCCTTAGAGAATGTGGCAGAACTCTCCAGGATGTGAATTCAGTATTCTTTCATTTATTGTGTGAGTCTCCACTCACCATGACAATGCCCTATGAACATTTGAACATTTTTATATACATTATATGTATGCTCAGGTGAACTTCCTCCCATGCAATCACCATCCCTGATACCCCACACCAATGATCCACTCCCATTCCAGTTGCAAGCCTTCTGTGATCTAAAGCTTCTTCAAAGATGAAGTCATTACAATAGCCAAATACAATTAATAAGGAAAATGAAATAATAATGATAAGATTAAATATGAGATAAAATATAGCAGTGATAAAGTGCATCCTTGTCTTGTTACTTATCTTAGAGGGAAAGCTTTTAGGATTTCACCATTGAAGGTGATGTTAGATTTTGTTTTTTTGTATATACCCTTTCTCATGTCCAGAAAGTTTCCTTCTATTCCTATCTTTTGCAGTGTTTTTTATCAGGAAAGGGTGCTGTATTTTGGCCAATGCTTTTTCTGCATCTGTTAAGATAAGCATGTAATTTTTTCTTTCAATCTGTTTAAGTGATTTATTACATTATTTGATTTTCTTATGTTGAACCATCCTTGCATACCTGAGATGAAACCCACTTGGACATGGTGTATAATTAATTTGTTATGTTCTTGAATGTGATTAGCAAGTATTTTATTAAGGATTTTAGCATCTAGGTTCATTAGAGTTTGGTGTGTAATTTTCCTTTCTTGTGGCATCTTTGTTAGACTTTGGTATTAGGGTAATGTTGGCATCATAGTTTGGCAATTTTCCTTCTACTTCTATTTTTTGGAAGAGTTTAAGGAGGATTGGTTTTAATGCTTTCTGGAATGTTTGATAGAATTCACCTGTGAAACTATCTAGTCCTGGGCTCTTCTTAGTTGTGAGGTGTTTGATAACAGAGTCTACCTCTTTACTTGTAATTGGTCTGTAGAGTTCATCAATTTTTTCTTTCATCAATGTAGGCTGCTTGTGAGTTTCTAGGAATTATCCATTTCCTCTAAATGATCATTCTTGTTGAGATATAATTTTTCAAAATATCCTCTTATGGTACACTTTATTTCAGTGGGAACAGTGGTGATATCCTCTTCCTCATTTCTTATTTTATGTATTTGTATCTTCTCTCTTTTTTTCTTTGTTAGTCTGGCTAACGGTTTGTCAAATTTATTGATCTTAAAGAGCCAACTTTTGGTTTTAATTTTCTAGTGCTTTCTTATTTTGTATTTCATTTATTTCTGCTCTACTCTTTGTTATTTCCTTCTATTTACTTCATTTGTCATTAGTTTGTTTTGTTTTTCCAGTTCCTCCAGGTGTGCAGTTAGGTCTTCAATTTTAGCTCTTTCTTCTTTTTTGATATATGCATTTATGGCTATGAATTTCCCTCTCAGTCCAGCTTTTGCTGCATCTCATAGGTTTTGATATGTTGTGTTGTCATTTTCATTCATTTCAAGGTAGTTATTTATTCCTTTTGAGATTTCCTCCTTGACCCATTGTTTGTCTAAGAGTGTTTTGTTTAACAGCACACTATTAAATATGGAAGTATTAATATGGAATATTAATAAGAAATATTAAATATGGAAATAGTTTTGTGTATAATCTGTTTCTCTGGCCCTTACTGATTTCCAATTTCATTCCATTGTGGTCAGAGAAATTACTTTTTATAATATCAATCTTTCTGAATTCATTGTATTTTTTTTTCTGTGGCCTAGTATGTGGTCTATCTTGGAGTATGATCCATGTACACTCGAGAAGAATGTATATCCCACTGTATTTGGGTGTAGTGTTCTATATATATCTATTAAATCCAGATCCTCTAATGTATTAATCAAAGTCTTTGTTTCTTTATTGATTCTTTGTTGAGATGTTCTGTCTAATGGTGATAATGGTATACTAAAGACCGTCACTATAATTGTAGAGGCATCTATTTCTCAACTTCACTTTTACTGTTTGCCTCATGTACTTTGAGGTGTCCCTGTTGGATGCATAAACGTTTATGATTGTTCTTTCTTATTGAAAATTGCCCCTTTCACTAATATATAGTGTCCATCTTTGTCTCTTACTGTATTTTGTATTTAAAGTCCATTTTGTCCAATATCAGTTTAGCTGCTCCCACCCTTTTCTGGTTATTATTTGCTTGTAAGATTGTTTTTCAGCAATTCACTTTCAGCATCCTTGAATTCCTGGGTTTAATGTGGGTTTCTTGTATACAACCTATATATGGGCCATATTTCATTATTCATTCTGCCAACCTGTGTCTCTTTGCTGGTGAGTTTACTCCATTAACATTCAGTGTTATTGCTCTCAAGGAATTACTTACATTAGCTATATTTCTTTGGGTTTATGTATGTCATATATGGTTTTTATTTCTATTTTTGTCTATGTAGTTGTTCTTACATTCTCCTCCAACTCTGTCTCTCCTGTTTTGCTTTCACTGCAGACCTTCCTTTAGTATTTCTTGAAGGGCAGATTTCTTATTGGCATACTCTTTTAATTTCTGTTTATCTGTGAAAATTTTGAACTCCCCATCATTTCTGAATGCCAGCTTTACTGGATAGAGTATTTTCAGCTGGAATTTCTTTTCTTTTAGTACTTTAGCTATGTCATACCACTGCCTTCTTGCTTCTATGGTTTCAGAAGAGAAATCAATACTTAATCTTATTGAGCTTCCATTTTGTGTGATGTTTTTCTTTTCTCGTGTTTCTTTAAGTATATTCTCTTTCTCCTGAGCATTGGACTGTTTGACGAGTATATGTTGGAGTAGGTCTGTTGGGATTTATATTGCTTTTGGGTGTGCTGCACTTCCTGGACATGTACATAAATCTCCCTCAATAGGGTTGGGGAATTATCAGCCATTATTTCCTCCAGCACTCCTTCTGTCCCCTTTCCCTTCTCTTCTCCCTCTGGGATACCTATAATGCATATGTTTGTGCATTTTGTGCTATCATTCACATCCCTAATTCCTGCTGGATTTTTTGTACCTGTTTATCTATCTGTTCTACTGTCTGTTTGATTTCAGATACATTGTCTTCCACATCACTAATTCTTTCCTACTTCTGTTCAAATCTGCTGTTGTGTGCTTCCAATATCTTTTTTATTTCTTCAATTATGTCATTCATCACCATCATATCCATTATCTTTTCATGTATGTTTACAATTTCTTCAGTGTATTCTCCCAGTTTCTTCTTAATATCCGTAATCTATTCCTTCACTTCATTAAGTTGGTCCATGATATTTGTTTGGACAGCTTTGATTAGTTTTTCAACATTCTGCACTTCTTCCTGGTTTTTAGTTTGTTCATTGAACTAGGCCATGTCTTCCTGTTTCTTAGTATAGTTTGTAATTTTTTCTGGCTCTATGATCATCTTTTTATCTTCAAGGGTTTATTCAATTGATTAGCTTCTCCCTTTACTTTAGGGTTTCATATAATTGCTGCTTTTGTGTGTGTGTTAAATTTTCTCTTTGACACTTTGTTCTTATTCTATTTCATTCCTGTTGTCTGTGTTCCATTGAAGGAAAAAATTAGGGCCAGAGAAATTGAAAGAGGTAAGAAAAGTAAAAGGATAATAGTAATAATAGTAGTAATCATTAGAAAAGGAACCATATAAGACTTGGAAAATGAATATTTATGTCAGGTAAGCAGTGTTGAGTAATAGGAATAAAAATTGGAGTACCAACAATGAAATAGGAAACCAAATAGAGGAAAATATATAGAATGAATTTAATTCCAGAAAGATGGGGAGAGAGGGAAAGGGAAAAGAAAAGAAATAAAGAAAACAAGTTAATAAAAGAAAGGAAATGGGATAGACGAGATATAAATAAAAAACAGAAAAAATGGGGAGAGGTGGTATGTATGGACAACAACACAAAGCAAAAGATAAAATTATGAGGGAAGGAAAAGAGATAGCACTGGTAGGCAATATTGGTATATACAAAAAAAGTGAAATCAAGGAAAA
>JAQZBX010095276.1:0-11933 GCA_029593785.1 Cabassous unicinctus
GGTTTCCATGGCATCCAAGTCTGCTCCAGAGTGAGCTCAGGCTCCTGTCCAGTGAGGATTCCTATCTCAGCCCGGAACTGAGCATTCCAGGGGGACTCCCAAGGGACCTCCTGGGGCAGCGGATGGTTCCCAGGGTCTAACCAGATTCAGATGCATTGTCTGAAAACAACATCCTGCTTTGGGTGTGACAGGGCCACCCAGGGAGAATGATTCATTGATGAACAGCAGCCATGTTGATGGTTTTATAACTGTACTTATAACTGGCTTTTATTATCCAAATCCAAGTTAGTTCCATTAAAAGTGGAATCCAACAAAATAAAATGTTTCAGGTATTGGTATTCATTGAAGAAAACTTTAATAACAATAAAAAGGAATATATCCACGAGTTAAAAATAAGAGAGGGAGAGAAATAAACACAGCAGCAGATGGGTGATTGTGCTCATCTGGAGGATTCCTACGAAGAAGTGGAAAAGAACCTAGAGAACATCAAGTTCAACCCTTCAGCTTAAAGGCCAGGGACATGGCCACTGAGGCCATCTGTTGCCTCAGATCACACATGGATCGGCAAAGGTTGATCTCAAGTTCACGGGTCCAGGCCCTGGTCTGGTGCCGCTTGCATGAAACATGTGGGTGCTGGAGAAGCCTGCATGGCAGGAGGCACTGGGCTGAGCTGCTGGGAGCCCTGAGTTTCCTTCCCAGCTCTGTCTCCAAGGAGCTGCACAGCTTGGGCCCTCTGGACTCCTGCATCTTCATCTTCAAAATGGAAGTTGGATAAGACAGACCCTTCCATTTCTAACATTCCTAAGCCTTTGCACAGAGGCCACTCATTCTCTATTTAGGGAGAACTGGCAGGTGGGTGAAGATGGGCTTGGCAGAGGATAGTTATGTAATGGTGTCTAGCATAGGAAAACAAAGGTCAATGGCATCAAGACGGTTGAAAGAATTAATGAAGATTTAGCATCAGGAGGTTAAAGAATATATGACAAAAGGTGGAAAATGAATGATCAGGGTTGTAATTCTGTGGTCACCTCCACTTCCATTAAAAAGTGAGCTTTGATCTTACTATCTACATATTGATTAAATGCTGGCACATTTTGCTTGCTTTTTCAGAGTCCTGTAATATAATCTTTACATCAACTTTTATTAACAAGTAATTCCATAGTCATCTCATCTTGAAAATCTGTTTCCTAATTTTCAGGATATTAAAAGCCAAGAAACTGATGAAAGCCATTTAAAATGTTTTTTTTTTTAATTAGGCCTTTTTTCTTTTCTTCTATCTTTTCTCCTCCTTTTCTTTCTTTTTCTTAATGTGATTTGGTTTGTTTTCAAAGATGCCATAACCTTAGCAAAATTTTCATTAGCATTCACCATGCATATTTTAATTAAAGGAAACTCATGTTTTGCTCGAGTCACAAGAGAAAAGAAAGGTATAGTCTAATGTCAAACATGATTGTACTTTGCATTAATTTAACTGGACCCCATTCTTCAGTATACGAACAGAAGCAAAGCCAGAGACCAACACCCACTCTCAGAAAAATTCATAAGTAACATGGTTCCAAGACTGTTTCCAATTACCTCATGTCCTCTTTTGTTTTAAAGGACAAAGATCCAAATGAAGAATTGTAACTTCCTTTATGAAACAGAGCGTTAATCACTGACATTTTTACATGCTACTGAAAAAGCACACATGATGCAGAGTACATATATTTCTACAAGGTTCCTGCACCAGTTGTACAATTTTTTCCTTGGATTAGTTGCATTAGTGCTTTTACTAAATTGATGTTACTAATTTCATACATTTTTCAAAAACTGAAATTATAAACCATCAGGCTTTTTCCTCAAATAAATGGAAACATAATATGATGTTGTATTTTACTTGTCAAGCCATCTTTTATCAAACATAGTAATTATGGAAATAGGGGGAATTGGAGTGTGCTGCTGCTTCTTTATTCAACCAAAAAGGGAAGACCATGTCTTTCCTTTAGAAACCAACTTCCACTTGCTGACTGTAAATGCACATGAAACCTTGTCCTTGCATGTCAGATCCAAGAACCTGTACTTCCAGTGCCCTTCCCTTGATTTTGTTTGCTTTTAAAATTCTTTCAATTTTGTCCTCTTTTGGTCAGTGTGATTTAGAAATTGCTCAGGTGGGTGATTTCTAAGATAACTCTCTGCAGGTGCCAAAGAACAAAATGCTCCAAAAATGGTTTGCTATGTGCTGTGGATCCTTGGCAAAGAACTGTGGTCTGGCCAGGAACTCACTGGAAGCCTGAAAAGAATGGCTCATTAGCGGGCATGGCTCTGGTCTTTACCCCTTCTAACCCAGCTGGTGGGCTTCCAGGGCCTGGCTCCTGCCACCTTGGCTGCCTAACCTGAGAAGTGAGCTAAGGTGGCTGGAGTGTCCATAAGTAAGCAGTGGGAGTGGCCCATGCCCCGGGTGAGGTCATGTGATCAGTGCCCATAGGTAGGCATCTGACCAATTTACCATGGAAATCACTGTACGAGGACCTGAAATACTCAGAACCCCTGTATCATTCTTCCTGTGTATACATTTACATAAAATTACTTCATGAGCATGGAATTTGAAATTGGGGAGTTAATGGCTTCCAGCTAAAAGAGGTGGATGTATCTAATTCATAAAAGGGATGCTCTTACTAATGGGACCACAGTGCTTGAAGCCCATTAGCTAAGACTCCTTCATTCCTGAATGTGCTTGGATAGACACTCCAGCACTTCCCGCCATGACTCACCTTGTTGTATGTTTCCAAACTGATTGTTCTTTAATGATTGAGACATTCTTTATTTAGACATGTTAGTGCGTTTAATCATATTTTCATCAAATTATCCCTGCCTGGGAACCCTTCTGTCTCTTTGAAATGATGGTCATCCACTCTTAAAATATTTATGGTGTGAGCTCTGCACCCTGCATTAGACATGCAGCAGAAAGTGAGACAAAAATTTATACAGTCTAGTGGGGGAAGTAGCAATTAAACAAGCAATTACAGTAATGTGTGATTAGCGGTACCAAATGAAAAGAGGAAGGAGCTTTGGATAACATAACCTCTAGTCTATGGGGCTCAAGGGGGCTTCTTGGAGAAAGTGATACCGAATTTGAGACACAAAGGATGAGAAGGAGCCAGCCAAGAGAGTTGGGAAGGGCAGAGATGAGACAAGTTCTCCTGGCAAAGATAATTTCACATGTGAAAGCCCAGAGAGGACGTAGGCAAGCTACTTTCAAGGACCTGGAAGAATTTCAATAGGCCTATATATAATATAGGGTGGAGATGGTACAGGCTGGTGAGGCCAGCAGGAGCCACTCATGATGGCCTGATTAGACCCGTTAAGGAGACTGGATTCTATTCTAAAATTGATAGCAACTCAGAAGGGTTTGAATCATTGCTTTGCCATTCCAAAAGACTGCTCTGGCTACAGCATGGCAGATGGATTTGAGGGGAGAAAGTTAGAAGTGAAGCCAACTAGGGCACCATGGCATTATTTCAGACAAGAATGGATGGTGGGTTGATAAGATTAATCAGGGTAGTGGCAGTGAGCATGGAGAAAACTAGTGTTTGAGATGTATTTAGAGGGAGAATGAATAGGACTTGGTGGCTGATGGAACATGGGAGGCGAAGGTGAGGGTAAAGACTCTCAGGCTGTGCTGACATAGGGGACACTGGACTGTCAGGGGTGGGGAAAGATGATGAGATCAGGTGGGATGTGTTGAGTTTGGAGTGTTTATAAGACTGGAAGGCAGATGGACACATAAATCTGGAGCTCAGGAGAAAGGTCTGGGATGGAGATAAGATTTTAGAGCCATTCACCTAAGGACATGCTTTGAAAGCATGAGAATAGATGAGTTCTCACTCTGTGGAAAACACATAGAATGTGAAAAGAGACTGACATTAAGTTTCAGTCTAGCTCTAAGACCAAAAAAAGAGCAGCCTGGGAGGTGGAGGAGATGGTTCAGAAGACTGGGCAAGTCAGCCCCAAAATCCTGTCATGAGAGTCTGTTTTCTAGAACTATGTCTTTGATCAGATTTTCTCAGTTTAGGTTTCTCTATAAAATATTGAGTCAAGGATTAAAGAAAGTTTCATGCTTTATATGGTATGTTCAAATACAGGGCAGCAAGGAGGAAGAAAAAGGAAGAGAAGAAAGGAAAGCCATGAGTCTATGCAAAGTGGCACATTGCCACGCTTGCCACGGCATGATGGGGAGGGAACCAGCAGTTCCCTCAGAGGTGTGTCCATGCAGCACATGGATGGACGCATGGATGGGCTGCAAGGAGGCACCACGCTTTGGAGTAGTCTGCAGAAAGAGGAAAGTGGACGAATTTTCTGGCTGCTTCTCTTCCACCTCTTGCTTCCCTTATTAAAGGTTATATCCCAAGTATATCAGTCAGGGTTCAACTGGAAGGCCGAGCCAATAGGAGAGAATATCTATGTGGGTTTGTCACAGGGACTTGGCTTATGCAAGGGGGGGTGGGGCTGGTTAGGCAGTCTCTAAGGCTGTGTCTCCGTGTCTCATGCTGGAGATTGAAGCCCACAGGGAAGTCTCTGAGGAAGGTCTGCATCCGCATCCATTCTTGTTGCCTCAGACTTTGGTGATGAGGATACCCTGCTGAAGCTGGGATTCTGCATGACAGAGCTAAACACATACATCTGGTCCAGGAGTCAGAAAAACTGAAGGAGAATCTAGGGAAGTTAGAACACTCACAGGCCCAGCGGCTGCTTCATGCCAGTGAGGAGAGTCCGCAGATGAGCACAGCATTTTGTGTCAGCTAAAAAATGGCTCCTCACTCCCTCCCTCACTCCCTCACTCCCTCCTTCCCTCCTTCCCTCTCTCCCTCCCTCTTTTCATTCCTCCCTCCCTCCGTCCCTCCTTTCCTGCCTTCCTTCTTTGTCTCAAGGTTTCCCTTGTGGTTCACCCTGGGGCATGGCTTTTAGAATCCAGATTGTCACCTAATTCTCCTCCAAGACTTTCTTGTGTCAATTCTTGAAGCCTTAGGAACCAGTGGGAGATTAAGTCCCCCATATCTCTGGGTTGTGACATCTAGCTTCTGTGGTGTGGTTCTTCATTCAAGACTAGAAATGGTAAGAGAAACCAGAAACTGTGGACAGCCACCGACGGGGAGGCCAGGAGTGTCTGCAGTGAGCTCCTGCTTGGCCCTCAGCAAGAGCAGCTTCGGCTGAGGCAGGTGCAGCCAGGGGGACATGAGGAGCTGCATACAGCACAGCTAGTGCTCAGAAATTTTCAACAAAATTATACATACTAGGGCCTTTAAACCTGAAGGGAAAGTGTTTTAAAACTGGGCCAGAAGACTTTTGAATGGCTCATCTTTGTTGGGTACACACCTGAAACTTACAGCTCTTCTTGCCTTGGCCCCTGTAGTAGGTTGAATTATGTGCCGCAGTAAAACATGTTCTTAATCTTAATCCATTCCTGTAGGCGTGAACCCATTGAAATTGGACTTTGGGGAGAGGTTGTTTTTGGTTAAGGTGTGGCCACCCGAATCTGGATGGGTCCTAATCTCATTACTGGAGGCCTTATAGAGTAAGCCATAGAGAGAAAGCCACAAAGGAGAAGAAGCTGGAACCAACAGAACCCAGAAAAGAAAAGAGAGGCCACCGCCATGTGCATCAGGGAACCCCAAGGAGCGCAGCCAGCCAGCCCCCGAGCACCAGTCTTCAGTAAGAAAGCACCACCTTGCAGACGCCTCTGTCGAGACTTCTCTTAGCCTCAAAACTGCGAGCCAATAAATTCCCATCATTAAGGCCAACCTAGTGCATCATATTTGTTTTAGCAGCCAGGAAGCTAAGGCAGCCCTCAAACCCTTCGGATCGTGTTTATGCAGTCAAGACAGCTCGCATGCTTACGTTATGTGGTTTCTGGTAAGAATTATCTAATGTTAAGCAATTACACAAATGTGTTAGGTTTTATTCATTTCATTTAAGAAATAAAATCATTCCAGATAGAAGGATTTAGTAGTAGAGCAACTTCAAACGTGATTCAGTGGCAATAACAACAAATGAACAAAAAGCATGAGGATCATCAGATCACTGAACAGCAGTTTTTAAAACTTTTCCCTGTACCCTCAGGCTTTGCACACACATCCCTCTGCTGTCTTTACAGAAATACAGTAAAAACACATCGAAGGAGAGTCTCTGCCACGGGGCATTTTTAGAAAGAGGATTTCATGTCAAGCCTACCGGTATGTACAGATGTGCTCCCTCTACCTGCTTGGCTCCTGGTGATTCTTGTTCTGAGTCACTGCTTGTGACAGATGATGTCTGTATAATACTCACCCTGTAGGGTGGGCATCACTAAACTCGGGGTGGCTTTTGCTCAGTCCCTGATCCCTGCCTGTGATGACATGCATTTTTCTCCAACTCAAGAAATTGTAACAGAAAGCATGTGGATCAGAGTGAGTGATAACATGGGTAATGTGAAACTGCAATAATTTATTTTAAATGTCAATAATTTGCAAATTTAGGTACTTCCCCACTCATTAAAAATTATGTGTGTTTATATCTCTATATATCATATGTCATGCATAGATAGATAGATCTGTCACTGTATTTCATTATATGTCATATGTTTAATGCATAGGGTGGTGCCATAGTAAGGTTTAGAATTAGAATTCTAAAATCTGACTTTGAATGACAGCTATCTTCAATTCAGCTTCTTAAACGTCCCTGTGAATAAAGGTTAGTGACAGGGTTACTCCTTTTGATTATAGTGAATGGGAGCTGGGGATTAAAACTTGATCACCAATTTTCTTTCATGGTTTGAAATCGTACTTCATATTATTTTGAAAGTCTCAGATAATCAGTTAGTCAGTGGTCATGCCTTCCTTGTGGGGTACAGATCAGCTTTAATGCCTTGATTCACCTGGAGTGAAAAGAAGCCCCGGAACACTTTCAGAAAACCAGACAGCAGGAATAATGTTGGCAGCATCATGAAGGAGATGCCAGCCTGCACCTGTCCCTCATCCACAAAAACCTTTCAGGTATTGGGCAAGGCTGTTTTGATTGCAAGTGACAGAATCCTAACTTGAACTAGCTTCAGCTCCTATAATTGAAAAGTTTGGAAAGAGAATTTGCACATGGCTGAATTCAGAGACTCAAGTAATGTTATCAGCTATCTCCCTCTCAGGTTCTCTCTCCCTCTCTCTCAAGCACACTCATGCACACACACACACACACACACACACACACACACACACATGCACACTTTCTACCAAACTACAGAATGATGTCTAAAAGAAAGTGTACCTGGTGACTGTGGCAGAAGCAGCTCAGGCAAGACCTGACAGCTCAGCCGGGGTCATGCACCATCCACCCGGAGCCAGTCGCTGACTGCTGTCAGGGGAGGGGCTACTCTGATTGGCCACCTTAAACCAGGTGGATGGCAACCCCACCAATGGGGAAAGACAGTTTTTGAAAGAAAATTGATGGGTGAACAGAAACAGCAACAAAGAAAGAAAGAAAACCAGATGCTTAGTTATCTCCTTGAAGGCCACCCAACACCCCCAGGCATGTGGTGCCTCTAACATTTCATGGCTGCCAAGTCCTTTCAGGAAATACTTCCCCAGGACCTTAACTTTGGTCAGCATCTTGTGTTTTGTACCTTCCTTAACTAACAGTGCCTGAAATAAATTTTAATTTGTTATTCATTGACAATGATTTATTGTGCTCTCTTCTGTTATTTACCTTCAAACAACCTTTAATATTTAACCCAAATCAGAGAATATTCTAGAAAGTATGCTTTACAAGGACAGGGAACTGTTAGAGAGTGGCCATATGTTGAGGTGGTCACTTAGGACAAGGAGCCAAACAGCTGAACCTTTATTTTCACTTACTGAGATGGTGTGAGCAAGAGAAAGAAGGTTTTGCTCCCCCACTTTTCTGTTTCCCCCCACCCCTGGAAAGGTACTGGGTGAGGGGCAGGTGCATCAGCACAGGTGGCAAAGCAACCTCTTACTGGAATCCTTTATAAATGGGATAAATACAGAGATAGACAAAAAGAGAGAAAGCCAGAAACAAGAGGCTGAAGCAGTGAAACCCAGAGAGAAGGGAGAGACCAGCAGACGCCTCCATGTGCCTTGCCCTGTGACAGAGGAGTCCAGGATTGCCGGCAGTTGGTCTTTGGTGAGAAAGCATCGTCTGATGATGCCTTGATTTGGACATTTTCATGGCCTCAGAACTGTAAGCTTGCAAGTTAATAAATTCCCATTGTAAAAGCCAATCCATTTCTGGAATATTGCATTTCAGCAGCCTAGCAAACTACAACAGCCCCCCTTCCCCAAAGGAGGTCAACAGAGGCTCAACAAAGACCCTCCCCCAATTGGAGGGACCCAGATAGGAATAAAGGTAGGTGTAAGAGCAGGCAGCTCGCTCCAGCGAGGACACTGCCCTGGCTATGCACAGCGTCTATACAGGAAGGGCAGCTTCACAGTGAGGCCTGCCAGGCAAAGCCAGGAAATTGCCTGAAAATAGCAGGGAGGGCTTTGGCCTGAAGCTGGGGTCTTCAGGACCTGTCTGTTTCTAGCCTAATATATCAAATGTGCTTAAAACAGTTCCAGGCACACAGTATGTGCTCAATGACCGTTTTTGTGTTTGGTCACGTGGGTGGGGTAGAAAGGCCACTGTAGATACCCCAGGGGGCCATTCTGTTGGCCCCAAAGTTACCAAACATTAGGCAGCTGGCCCTAAAATCAACGGGCTCCAGCAGCACCCCAATACCTGCCCCAACAAGGGCTGCCACAGAGAGAACACAGTGAACGATAGAGAGGAAGAAAGGTGGCTGGGGAAAAAGAAAAGGAAAGAAGAAATGAGTGAATGGTACAGGAAGTCTGGGCAAGTGCCCTATTTTGCCAACTGGAGGAAGATGTAACTTTATAATTCCAAACTCTCCTCTGAGGAAAGCAAATTAGGTGCAATTCATAACAGCTCCACACACCTTCTGCCATCCGAACTTGGCGCTGATTCACAATATGATGCCCCAAAAGACTCTGCTTCCCACAGCTCAGCAGAAGCACCATCTTCCTGTCTCTGGTTGAACATAGACTCATTTAAAGAGGGGGTTCTGTAATTTTTGCATGCTGCTCCCCCATCTGCCCCTCCAACTTGAGCATTTGCCCAAATTCTGAAGATAACTCACAGTTTTACTCTATCAAGTCAGACAGCTTCATTGTTCAGCATCAGCTCATGGCATTGAGGGGATCAAAAAGACTAAAGTTTTCTAAACAAGATAAGCCTCTTATGTTCAATGCTTCTTGAAAATTTGCATATTTTCATTTCATTGCTTAATAAATTATTACCAGGAAGTTAAGTCACTGTAGCCTATAACCAATATGATGGAGTGCAATTTTTTTTCACTAATGGGTTTGTTTTGAAAGAAACAAGGCTCGGATTTAAATGTCTTAGAGATGTTTTCTATGATCCTGTGTTATTTAAAACTCATTCATTAAATGCCTGATGAATAAGTCTACTAACTTTTTTAGCTGATTAAATGCTCATTCAGGAAGAATAGAATGAATTACCACACAATGTTTCCATTGCAATGCATCTTTGTAGGTGTCCAGTGTTATATGGAGATAAGTCACAATTTGCTCTACAAATTAACAGGCTAGCAATCATTATTCTCCATGTATAAGCAGGCATCTATCTCATCATATTTTCGGTGGTGCAGGAAATGGAGGTGGTGAGGCATTGTTATTTTTCCAGCACAGAAAATTATGCCACAAAATAAATCATGTGCAAGGCTGTCATAATGGCCCAATGGTTATGAAAGGAAAAAAGAATAATACAGCTACCCTTCAGTGCACAGTGAAATAGTGCACAATTTGTTAAGTATCCCTGGAGTTAATTAAACTGGCATATGATAAGTTTGGTGGCTGCCAAACACAGCAGGAATCAGTTAGAATTCACCAAAAATGAGAATGAATGATTCTGGGAGAAAAAATAGTGTTAGATTTATAAGGGACAGCAAACATGCTGTGCAGCCAAGAATAATCTGAGTTGGCATTCATTAAAGGATATTGGTAAATAGAGGGATATAAAGTTGTGCTGTGTTCCCAGTGCCTTCGATGTTTCTTCAGCAATATTTTACGACATCACAGCAAAGGATTTAAGTTAGTTGGATTTAGCCTACCCAACAAGAGAGCACCATTTGGCAAATTGTAGCCATTATTAATTTTGTTCCAGAAGCATCCTTGCATGAAACATCAGCATGATTTTCTTTTACATTTTTGCATTTAAACTACAAATAAACACCACAGATTGCTACAGATGAATGCTACAGAAATGTTGAAGACTGTACGTCAATTCCTTCTACAGTCAGGCATTCCATTGTGAAATGTGCTAGAACAACCTAATGATGGATGTTCATTAGTTCCCTGCTGTCAAGACAAGTTACTGCCCCACATCTCTGAGGCTGACCATGTTTTTGCAGGCATGATTGAGTTGTTGAAGGAAAAAGCCTTTCGCATAGCTGCACCCGACCATGTTGAAACCACCACCAACAGCAAATGTCATTGGCTTACTTAGCAGCAACCAAACCCACAAACAAAGTGGTTAGATCCATCCTGGAGACCTTTCTGCAGCAGTAAATGGATTTGCCCTCTTTAGAGCAGCAGTGAGCATGGTTCCAATACAATTATTCTTATTGGAACAGACTAAGGGATTTACTCTAAATGTGGCTGCTGGTTGTCATGTGGAAGCTGTGTCAGAATAAATATTCAGCTACTCTTCAGAGGCATAATTTGTTCATTCTTCCTTGCAACTTTTGTGACCCATGAACTGTAGGTAGCTGACGTTATTTAGATGGTGGAAAAATTCTTTCACTCTAGCAAAACTTGTGTATAACTCAGGTAGGGCCCCTTTTAATGAAAACACTTTAACAGCCAATTTTTTGCAAAAAGGGGACATTTTATTTATCAGATATCCTGAAGCAATAGCCCTTTGTTACTTGCTTACAATAAATTTTACTAAGGGAAACATTCCAAATGACAGACGTCACCAATGAATATCCACATCAGCTTAATGAAGATGTGGCTTTGAAATGTATCATCACTGAGTAACCATTTAAATGCAAGGTGTATAGTGTTACAATTTGTTAAAAGCTACCATGAGGAACAAGGTGGGCATGTGCTGTCAAGAGCAAATAAAACGTATTATGAAAATGTGAAAATTCATTCTTTTACATTTTTATTATGGAAATTTTCAAATAGTCAAAAGTAGAAATTATAGTATAATAAATCCATATATGCTCTTTACCTGGCTTCAGGAATTATCAACATTTTACCAATCATACTTCATCTCCACCTTTTTTTGGCTGCAGAATTTCAAGCAAACCCCAAATGTTATGTTATTTCATACCTAATACTTCAGTATGCATTTCTAACTAAAAGGTCTTCACCCCTCCATTTTAAAAATAACTACTATGCCACAATCACAGATAACAAAATTAGCAATAATTTCTTTTGTTTCATTTAAACCCAGGCAATATTCAAATTTCCCTGACTGTCTCAAAAATGTTTTTTAAAATATTTGGTTTATTTTTATCAGGTGCCAAATGAGGAACACACACTGCATTTAATGAATATGCTAGCTTTTGTTAGTCTCCTAACCATTCTCCCTCTTATTCATGCCTCTAGTTTGTTTCAGCAACTGGGCCAATTATCTGGCAGAATGCCCCACATTCTGGACATGGCCAATGGCTTCCTCATGGTGCCATCTAACTTTTTCTTCTTTCTTCTGTATGTCCTGTTGGTGGAAATTAGATCTAGAGAGTTGATTCAATTCAGGTGTAACTTTTCAGACAAGATTACTTCACAGGTCACACAAGATACTTCCAAGGGCATTCATATCATGAGTACATGATAACTGGCTGTGCCAGTAATTCTAGTGATGCTACAACGGTCCCATGTGAA
>JAQZBX010095277.1:0-11932 GCA_029593785.1 Cabassous unicinctus
GCACCTAGGCTGGCGGTTCGCCTTGGTGCGATTTTATTGATAAATATTTATAAATTAATAAAGTTATGGATACATACTAATAAATGATACAATACATCCAAAGGATATGACCAATGGTATTTGTTAAATCACATTGTTGTGCTTTCATCACTTCAATCAGTAGTGCATTGTCATTATTTCAGTAAGAAGAAGAAACCTCTTCACCCCTCAATCTGTTTCCCCTATTCTACAGAGCTGCTATTTCTGGCTATTCTAGCACAGTTATTTATTTATTAGTTTTATTCAGATATATTCACATACCATATGATCGATTTAAGTGTATAATCAATGGTTGTTAGTATAATTGCAATATTGTGCATTCATCATAAGAAAAACTTTGGGAATTATTTCATTATTCCAAAAAGAAAAACTCCACACCCTTAGCATGCTTTCCCTAGCCCTACGTAACCACTAATCAAAGTTCATCTTTATAAATTGATTTATATTTACATTTTATATAAATGGAATCATACAATATCTTTTTTGTTTTTATTTTGTACATTTAATGATTGAAATATAAACAATTAAAAAATAAGAAAACACACTTTCACCTATCTGAGTCTGCTCAAGTGTGTAGTCACATATTGAAGGGGTATGACAGGAGGGTAGTGATATTGAATTGGGTGGTACAGGGTTGACAGGTGGGTAGATTGGGAAGGGTGGCTTGGAATGTCCAGTGTATTGGGGGGAGGGTTGGAAGGAGGATGAGGTTAACACTGGGGATTTGCGGGTATGTGGTTGAAAGTACAAAGTTGGGAATGTGCTTATGGCAATATGGCAATGAAGGGTTACTGGTTTAGGGTGTTGGATGGGGGTCATTCGAGACAGGGCACACCTGGAATAGGCTTCTAGGGAATGTGTGAGTGAAAATTCTGTCATTATATGTTCTATCAGAAGGTGGAGACCCACATAATAGGCGGGAAGGAGTTGGACTCCCATCCTCAGGAAGATGGATTTGTTCACAAATAGAGAGATGGGGGTCTCTTCAGAGCATAAGTGGTTCCTAATAGGGGAGGACAAACCAACGTGTCAAGACCTAAGTCTTGTTGCATGTAACTATGAATCTTGTCATCCAAGAAGTGAAACCAGAGGGTCGCCATGAGCCCCAAGCAGAGGGGGAGGGAGGAATAGGAATAGATTCAACAGGGGGCATTTACTGGGCAGTGGAAGTGTGTTCTACATGATCTTACAATGATGGACACAGGACATGGTAAATATCATCAAAATTTATAAAAGTGTACAGTCTAAAATTTAAACCATAATGTAAACCATTGACCATGTTAAGTAGCTATGTTTCACTATTTGTATATCAGTTATAACAAAGTCACCATCCACATATAAAAAGGTATTAATATGGGGGAAGGAAAGGGGAAGGATGTTGGGTAAATGAGATTCCCCTGTATTCTGTGTGTGACTTTGCTGTGACCTAAAACTTCTTTGAAAACAAAATTAAATATAGTGAGACACTGGGGAATGAGTAGGGGAATGTGCCATGGTACAAACAGGACACCAGATAATGCAGTGATGAAATGCAAAATGACAAAAAAAAATTTTTTTTAATATTTTTCATTTTTTTAATACTCCAATCTTTAAATTTTATTTTATTTTTAGTTTTTGTAAATTTTTATGTGTTTTATTTCTTAAATTTAAACTTATCTTTATTGTTTCATTTTCCTATTAATTGTATTTGGCTATTGTAATTGCTTCATTTTTGAGGAAGCTTTGGATCACAGAAAGGTTACAACTGGGGTGGGGGAGGATCATTGGTGTGGGGTGTCAGTGATGGGGGATGCATGGGAGGGAATTCACCTGAGCATACATATAAGATATGTAAAAATGTTCAAATATTCACAGAGCATTGTCACAGTAGGTGGAGACTCACACAATAACTGAGAAAATACTGAATTCCCATCCTAGAGAGCTCTGCCACATTCTCTAAGGGAGCAGAAACAGTCCCCCAAGTGCAGGGGCAGTGACTAGGCAAGGAGGATGATCCACTGATGGGTCCTTGATATTGATGACTAGGCTTA
Organism: Cabassous unicinctus; assembly: GCA_029593785.1. Classification (NCBI taxonomy): domain Eukaryota; kingdom Metazoa; phylum Chordata; class Mammalia; order Cingulata; family Chlamyphoridae; genus Cabassous; species Cabassous unicinctus. The sequence continues at coordinate 2,070 of JAQZBX010095277.1, forward strand.
TGAGCCTGTGCTCTTGATATTGAAACTTAGTCTATTGCTTTGGGGTGCCTAAGGGTTGTCTCCTGAATGCCTCCTTGTTGCTCAAATGTGACCTCTCTCTAAGCCAAACTCAGAATATGAATGCTTTACCTTCCCCCAGCATGGGACTTGACTCCCAGGGATGAGCCTCCCTGGCACCAAGGGATTCTTACCAAACACCAACTAGCAATGCAACTGGAAAAAGCTCTCAAATAAAAGGGGAAAGGGTAAAGACAAATGAGTTTATATGGCTAAGAGACTTCAAAGTGAGTCAGGAGGTCATCCCAGAGGTAACACTTAAGCACATCTCAGCAAGATCTCATAGACTTCCAAAGTGGAGACTACCACAAAAAGTGGGGGTTCCTCATGGAGCTGGAGACACCCAGGTACTATGGTCATGGCAGAAAGCTCCGGAGTTTGGTACCTTGCCAGTGAGCCCTACCTTGGAGTTTGTGCTCCTGAGAGTGACAGAGTTGGACTCAATTATGTCTTCCCTACATATGGCTCATCTGTCCCTTCTATTCAAACTTATATGTGGTGCTGGAATTTGTAGGTATACTTCCAGAGACTGGAGCCTTTGGCCTGCCCATGTGCCAGCTGTGCCTGGAATCTCGGTGGAGCTGCAATTCCTAATACACAGCTCAATGGACTCACCCAAGATACCTGATGGGGAGATGATGATGGACAATGGCCATCCCAGGGAATGGAGAGAGACTGCAGCTGCAGGCAGGATAATCTTATCCAGCTTATCTATAGGATATAAGCCCCCTCTCACTTGGGCTTGGAGGTGGAGTGGACATCACCATCACCATCCCAGACTCCTCAGGATTGGGGGAAGAGCTATGGATTAGCGTGGACTTAATGGAATTCTGTTGCAGACATATTATGATTCAAGCAATGGAAGAAATTACAACATTGATGTGGAGCCAGTGGCCACTGGATGCTTTCAGGGCAGGGAGAGGGAAAAGCAGTTGTAACACAGGGGCTTTTCTGGACTTGGGAATTATCCTGAGTGACATTACAATGACAGATATAGGCCATTTTACATCAGCATATACCATGCAGAACTGTGTGGGAGAGAGTGCTGTCTACAATGTGAACTATGGTCCACGCTTAGTGGCAAAGCCCTAGGATGTGTATATCCATTGCAGGTGATATGCCACACTAATGAAAGATGTTTATGTGGGAGGTTGTGGAAGGTGTGGGAGGTGGGGAACATGGGAATCCCTGTAATTTTTGTGTAACATTTATGTAATCTAAGCATCTTTTAAAATATTTTTTAAAAATACTACAAAGTTTTAATATCATAGAACTTTTTGAAGAGGTAAAAAGGCAACCTACTCAATGTGAGGAAACATTTGGAAATCATACCTCCAACAAAGATCTAATATCCGTGATATATAGAGATCCCACAACCCAACAATAAAAAGAAAAATGACCCAATTTAAAAATGGGCAAAAGAACTGAATAGACATTTTTTCTGAAGAAGAAATATGAGTGGTGAAAATACATATTAAAAATGTTCAACATCATTGGCAATTAGGGAAATGCACATCAAAGTTACAATGAGATAATTTCACACCTACTAGAAAAGCCACTATGAAGAAACAGAAAACAAGTGTTGGAGAGGACATAGGGAGACAGGAATGATAATTCACTGTTGGTGGAGATGTAAAATGGTATATCCACTCTGGAAGTCTGTTTAGCAGTTCCTATGGAAGTTAGATATAGATCTGAGGTTGACCCTGTAGTACTGATCTTTGCATACTCCCAGAAGATCTCAGAGCAGTGGCATGAAGAGACATCTGCACACTAATGTTCATAGTAGTGTTATTCACAATTGCCAAAAGATGGAAACAACCCTAGTGTCTATCCACTAATGAATGGATAAACAAACTGTTTTATGTACACATGATAAAAAGCTATTCAGCTATAAGAAGAAATGAAGTTGTGAAGCATATGATAACATAAATGACTATGGAGGACATTATGTTGAGTGAAGAAACCTAGGCAAAAAAGGACAAAGATTGTATGATTTCACTATTGTGAAATAAATATAATGATCAAACTCATGAAGTTAACAGATACATCATAAGTTGTCAGAGAAAAGAATGTGGTTAGAGAATGGAAAGCTGAGGTTTAATCCATTTAGAATTGGTAAAACTTGTTTGTAAATATTTGGAAATGAATAGAAATGGTGAATGAACATCATAGGATGTGTGATTAGCAGCACTAGCATATGAGTATGATAGTGGTTTTCTTTTATTTTTCTGAGTAATGGAGTTGCTACACCTACTCTACAGCTCATTGGACTCACCCAGGACAACTGTCAGGGAGATGATGATGGACAACAGCCATCCCAGGGAATGGAGAGAGTCTCCTATTTTACTGTAGACATATAGTCACAGACTGTAGAGCTTGTGTAGGTCCCATGCAACACTGGAGCCTGTGGAGACTCTGGTGGCTGTGGAGATCCCATGCAGCCTGTGGAGCCTGTGTAGGTCCTGTGCAGCCTGTGTATGTCCCGTGCAGCATTGGAGTCTGTGGAGCCTGAGGAGGCCATGGAGGCCATGGAGACCCTGGGCAGGCCCTAAGGCTGTCGTTACCCATGAGAACCAGGCGTCACTGTCCAACAGGCCTCACAGGACACTGGCCAGGCTGGTGTTGCGTTCCTTCTGACCTTGCAAATGCATGGGGGGGTGGGCTCTCCATCCACTGTGGGGAGGGACACAGCTGAAGCCTCACCCAGCTCTTCCCACCAGCCCCCCTCCACCCTCACACCTGCAGCCCAGGGCCATTGATGCTTTAGCCCCCCTCAGATGGGGACATGTGAGACTTGGCTAAAGCCCCCAGGGCCCAGCAGGGCCTGGTGGGGGTCTCATTGCACAGGGGTGTGCACGTCATGTCCCTCCCTCTGTCCCCTACCTTGATGAAGCGGTGCTCAGGGAGGCTGCAGGCCTGGATGTGGTCCTGCAGCAGCTGCTGTGAGAAGTTCTGGTGCCTCTGGGTGGCCCTGTGGGCATCCATGGTGTTGCTGCATGCCTTGTTCAGGTCTGGGCAGACATATGTGTGGGGCTGGGCCACCTTGTTCCCTGGCCCCAGCCCCACAGGCACCCATCCTGGGCCTGGGGTCACCATCCTTGGAGGGACTATGAGTGAGCAGGGAGGGCGTCGAGGCAGACCCAGGGGGCCGGTTCTGGGGAGGAGCAGGATGTTGAACAGCCTGGAGCCCACAGAGCTTGCTCAAGCCCCATGGGGGGACTAACCCAAGCCTCCCCCACAGCTCTGCCATGGGCAAGTGGGTGCAGGGCCACTGCCTCCCTGAGAGGCCAGTTTCCTTGGCTGAAGCATGAGGGAGTGGTAAGACTGCCCTGACCTGCCCCACTATGTGCTCAGTCCTGCCCACCCACAGCCGGTGCCCCTGAGGGTTCCTGAGTCACCCAGACCCCACAGCATCCCCCAGGCCTGCCCCACATCAGAGCAGGGCCAATGACCACAGCTGCACCAACATGTCTGGGATCTTTTTGGCCAGCTGCTTGGCCAGGACCACCATGTTGTTGCTTTCCTGTGGTTGAGAAGCATTGGCTAAGGGCCTGGGATGCCCCCTCCCCAGGGCCTGCCCCCCTGGGCCCCCAAGGTCCCCACCCTGTGGTTGCCCAGCATGTAGAACATGTGGCCAAGGGAGCAGACCATCAGCTGGTTCAAGTCCTCCACGTTGGACATCTTCAGGGTTTCTCACAGAAATCACCTATGAGAGAATGCAGGACCCCTGTTGTGGGGCAGGAGGGGGCAGGAGGGGCAAGAGGGGCAGGGGCTCTGGGGTGGTGGAGGGACCCGGGCCCACCCACCTGTCACTCACTTGTCTTCCTTGTAGAGGACCTGGAAGAAGAGGAGGCCCAGGACATAGAAGGCAGCAGCCAGCAGGCAGTGCGACCTGGGGAGGGTGGAAAATCAGAGGGGGGAGGAGCATGGCACAGGCCCTGCTGCAGTGATCATCCCCCAGAACCCCCCAGAAGACTGCTCGAGGCACCTGGAGGAACTCACCTGACGAGAAAGCTGTAGTCAGGGTTGATCCTCTCCAGCAGGCTGTAGAGCTGCCAGCAGAGAGGCCGTCAGAGCCCCTGAAGGGCTACCCAGACCCCCTGATCTAAAGAGTCCCCACAAGAGAACATACCCCCACCATGCAATCTGCCCCCCTCACAGCCCCCGGGAGCTGCTGTTCCGTGATGACCCCGGGACTTGTGGGGATGAAATGTCCCCACACAGCAGCCCTGGGGCCAAAGGATCTGGCCTGGCCCTCCCTTTCCTGCATGGGGTAATGAGGGCTGAGTGCCTCCACCTGCTAGCTCCAGGCCAAGGGCCTCACAGTGAAGGAGCACAAGGTGAGGGTTAGGGTTAGGGTTAGGGTTAGGATTAGGGTTAGGGTTAAGAGCATGAGGGGCTGTGTGGCAGGTGGAGGGCAATGAGTGGGAATGAAGGACAGGCCTGAGTGCCTGCGTATCTGAGGGGGGGTTTATCTGGGGTCAACAGGGAGCCCCAGCAGGGTGTGGACATTTCAGGAGTCCCTGGATGCTGGATAAGGGTTTGGAGGTAGGGCTGGTGGTGACCTGCTAGCCTGTTTCCTGACCATCAGAGCAGCAGGAGCTGGGCTTCTTCTCTACCACCCCAAGTCCCCGAGCCCACCCCAGTTCCAGCTATGCTGACAGAGGAGGGGAAAGGCCCGACCTGAGCCTCTCCAGAGGCAGGTGCTGGAAGCCACAGGGGCTGGCTCTTCCACCCACAGAGGTCCACATGAGAGCCCAAGCCCCAAGCACCCCACTTCACACTCCACAGAGACCCTTGACCCTGCTAGTGCCCCTGACCCATGAGCCCGGGCATCCTCACAGGGGAGCTGCCACCTTCCAGGACCTGGGAGCTAAGGGCGGCACCTGCGAGGAGAGCTGAGAGCCTGGCACTGGGACTCAAGTAAGCCTCGAGCATCTTCCCCAGGGAGAGGAGACTCAGGCTCTGGAGGGGATTCAGGCTCAGCTTCAGCCCTGCTTGTGGCCATTGTGCACGAGGTCCCTGGCCCTGGCCCACAGTTGGCCGAGGTCTGCAGGTGCAGGGTGCAATCCCAGGAGGAGTGCCGAGTCCCACTCATGAAGAGAGCCACCTACTAGGTGCCTGCTTCCTTCCCAGGTATACACACTCGCCAGGCAGTCACAATGAAGGCCCACAGCTCCTGGTGGCTGGTGAGCAGCGAGGGGGTGTTACTGGGGGCCGCACATGCATCCAGGAGCCCCCACAATGTTAGGGACGTGCAGGTGGGCTTTTCATTATAAGACCGCCTTCTGCATTGTGGAAGTCAGGGAAATAGAGAAAAGCCTGCCGCCCCTGACCCTGCTGCCAGAACACGCTGACCTTGGGCATTGGGCTCCATTCCTGCTCGTCTCTCAGGACCGGACCCAGCAGCACCCCCTCCAACCCAAGCCAGCAGCCCTGGCACCTGGTGGCCACCGCGGAGTCACCCATGATCCTGTACAGGTGGCCACCAGCTCAGGGACGCTGAGGCTGTGCACTGGGGCCAGTGCACACAGGTGACAGCACAGAGACAAGGGGAGGTGAGCGCCCCCTACAAGGCCAGGTTGTGCCCAGATGTCTCTACTTTGGCCTCCCCAGGACCACCGTGAGGTGTTGCCAGCCTCCTTCAGCCCGGGCCTAGCACTCAGCCCTCCCTACTGAGGGCCCCTGGGTGAGCTTGGGAACTCTGCCCACCCTCAGTGTGCTAAGCACCACCCTGACCCTCGTCGCTGCACAGTCAGCACTTGCCCGTGTCCCCTGTCCTGGACAGAAGGCCCCGTATGGACAAATGGCAGCTGTGACCAGCACTGGCTGCAGGCTCCAGAGCAGCCTCCAGGGACTTAGGCCTGCATACGGGCCATCCACTGCTCCTGCTGGGTCAGGGAGCTCCTAGCACCGACATGGATGCTCTGGGGCAGGAGGTCACCTACCCACAGTGCCATGGTGAACTGGGCCTCCATGTTGTCCATGCAGTTAACCTAGATCAGTACAGGCCCTGGAAGAAGGAGTCATGGTTAAGGTGCAATCTGGATGCAGCTCACCCCAGTCCCCATGACCATGCCTGACCTGTCAACCTCATGACTGGTCATGACAGAGCCCACATGGAACATTCTAGACACAACTGGGGGTGGAAGCCAGGGGCAGCCACACACTCACCTGCAGTGTGTGGAGCTGGGCTGCATGGCTGGAGAAGTGCCGGGGTGCTTTCTGGCATAGCTGGCAGAACCTCAAGATCTAGGATGCAGGGTCATGGGGTCACTTAGCCACAGCTGGGAGCGAGGAGCTGACCCTGGCCAGGGGTGTCCCCTTGTCCCATCTGCCCACACTGGGGTCTGAAGGCTCAGGGTACAGGCCCCAACAGGAAGGGTGGTGAGTGGGGCCTCAGCCTCGGGGAGCTTGGATCCCCATGCTGCACACAGGCCCGAGTGTGCCCGTTCTGGGGAGGGGTCCATGGATTCCTGCACAGGACTCTGTCGAGCAACAGCCAAATGGCATGAGAAGGGCTTGGTTCTCTGCCAAGCAGGCCGCCACCCCCAACACCCTCCTATGCCTCTGACATGAGTGCCCCCATCCTCCCCACTTTTCCTCCACTGCCCACCCACCTCCTGCAGCACAATGGCCTTTTGCCCGGTGACCAGCCAGCACATGATGATGCTCCAGCAGGATCACCTGGAAGAATGACAGGATGGGGCTGCAGTCAAGCACTGGGGAGAGGTGGGGTGCTCAGATCCCAGCCCTGTGGAATGGCAGCTCTGTCCCAGGTGAGAACAGCTCCCTCTGGGCTCTGACCCGAAACTGCCCCAGAGACAGGAGTGTCAAGGGGTGCACACCTGCCTCTAACACCCACACCCTGCCCTGGCCACAAGCTCCAGTGTCTTGTACATGCAGGCCTTAGAAAGACAAGTGTGGCCCAGGGCCTAAGGCTTGTGTCTTCCTTCTACCAAGCTGCCTCAGCCCTGCCAGTTCCTCCCCCAGTGGCACCTGCAAGGGCTCAGGGGGCACAGGAGGCCAGTGGAGGCATGCAGAGGCCCTGTGCAAGGGCCATATCTGGGCTAATTGGAGTCCAGAAAGAACTATGCCCACCAGGGGACCTGCCAGGCAGCTGAGGCCTGGCAACTGATCTGCCAGCCTCATGCTAAGAGCGAGCCATGGAGAGAGCCCCATCCTGCCCTGCGTGTGGGGTCAGGGTCCAGGGGCCCAGGGGCTGAGGGGTCAGGGGGCAGCACCATTCAGAGCCCTTTACCCCAGCCTGAGCCCCATGCCAGACCCTGCCTCACTCTTGAGCTCTCCAGCTGCATGAGGGCCTTGTCCATGTACTTCTGTGCTTTCTCCAGGTAACCAGCCTGCATGGAATGCATCACTGTCACCTGGAGGACAAGGCCACACGTGGTCAGGGGCCCCTGGCCCTCCAGGCCCCTCTCGCCACCAGTGCCCTCACCAGTGCTCACCATGTACATGAGCACACACATGCTCCCTGGGCAGCCAGTGGAAGAGGTTGACAGGGTTGCTGTGCAAGAGCTCATTATTGTGCAGCTGGAGATGGTCTGGATGCACTGCTGCAGCTGCTTCAGGGATGGCTTCACACTCTTTACCTGCCAGGCTTATACCTGCCTGAGATGCCTACCTGGGCTGCCTGCCTGGACTGCTCAGCATCCCTGTTCAACTGCAGCCCTCACCATTGGCACCAGGCCACTCTGCCCCCACCACCCACATCATGTATGCCCCCTGCCTTGTGGACCCCTCTGCCAGGGGCTCCCTCTGTGCCATGCCAATTACTGTGGTGACCATGAGCCACAGGCCAGGAGCACCTACCTCCCTGCTGCATGTGTGTCCAGGGGATTAAATCAGGGAATGGGCCATTTTGCCCTGCAGAAGTTTCTCCAGTCCCTCCTAGGGCCACTCACACAGCCAGTCTGGGTGAAGGGCTACCCCCTGTCTGGTGGCCTCCTGGGGGAAGTGTCACACCTGCCTGGTGTCCAGGTAGTGGATCACTTGGAGCTCCAGGAAGAAGACACAGGACGACTCCTTCTGGATGCGGGTCCCCTGCCAGTTCTCAACAATCTGCCCACAGAGCATCAGCAGGGGTTGGACTTCCTGCAGCTTCCCTCCATGTGCAGCAGCTGGGTAGGGAGAGGGGTATCGCTGGGGTGCTGGGGTGCAATGCACCTGTGAACACCCATGGAGGGAGGCCCCTGCAGGCTGTGTCCTCGCACACAGCTCAGGCTGCTGACCAACAAATCCCACCTCCCTCAGGATCCAAAGTTCAACCATGACCCGGCTGGAGCCTCTGAGATTCTGGCCATGACCCCACACCCTGAGCCCTGCTGGGTGACTCCACCCAGACTGGACTCACCATCTCTCTTCCCAGCAGGAACAGTGCCCTGGAAGACAGAGAGGTGGCTTAAGGACTCAGCAGGGCAGCTGCTGGGTGAGCAGGACCCCAGGAGCAGCCTGGGGGGTGGAGAGGGGAGGCAGCTGTTCCACGTGGTCCTCTGTCATCTTTATCTGACCTGCAGTGTTCAGACTCTTTTTGGGCCCTGAAGCCCCAAAGATGCCAGAGCCAAGGCCCTAGGGCGAGGGGGTGAGGAAGGCCAGCCCTGTGTGCCCCCTGCCACTGAGACCTTGTGAGGCTGGGGCAGGAGCAGGCATGCAGTCCCTGATGCCCAGCTCTGATCCCACCCCACCACAGCCACCTCCACACTGTCCCATCTGTGTGGGGCAAAAGGCCCCTCAGAGTCTCCTTAGTGAAACAGGAATGAGCCCAGTGACACCAGGCTGGAGACTGAGGTCAGGAGGTCACTGCTACCTCTTACTCCTTCTTGCACTTTTTGAAGGAGCGCATGCTATTTCCACATCAAGAAAAGCAATAAAACAGAAGCCTCCTAAGACACTTATGTGCCTATGACATTATGAGCCCACAGGATGCCATGTTGAGTGACAGCTGCAGGACCCAAAGGCCACGTGTTCTGTGACCCCCTTACACGAGATGCCCAGCATGCCCAAATTTAAGCAGGAAGTGGACTAGAGGCGACCAGGGGGGGGGTGGAGGGACACAGGGAGCTGTGCTTAATGGGTGCAGGTTTCTGTTTGGGGGGAGGATACATTTTGGTAACAGGTGGTGATGGCAGCACAACATTGCCAATGTGATAAATGCCACCAAAATGTATCCTTAAAAATGACTAAAAGGGGAAAAGTTACATGTACATGACCACAATTGAAACAAAACCTATGAAGGGATATTTAAGGACAGTGAGGGTAAATGTGGTGCTGGGGTTGTCGGAGGCTGGGGCACATGCCAATGTGTGGTGGCAGCCCTGGCCTCCCGCTGGACCTGGGCTCTACTTTGGACCAGATGGCCAGGTGGGATGAAGGCATCTCGTTGCAGCTTCACATTCACATGCCCTGGCCTGGCTGGGGGAAGGGGTGAATGGGTACCAAGTGGGGGGCATACCATGTGTACTCAGAGCCTGCCCCTGGGTGGACTTGGCCCCATGCCCAGCAGGTTGCAGGATGACCCTAGGTCCTTCTTGAATATGGGCAGTTGCTGAAAAGGAGAGAGGGCTGTGAGTGCAGGTGCCAAATCTCTGTCTTAAACAGATGCCAGGCACTACCTTCTCCTAAGACTCCCCAGGCTCCACGGGCCTATACAAGCTCCACAGGCCTCCACGGGCTCCACAAACTCCATAGTCTCCATGGTCTGCACAGACTCCATGGGCCTCCATGGGCTCCACAGGCTCCATAGGCTCCACAGGCTCCATGTGCACCACAGTCTCCACAGGCCTGCA
>JAQZBX010095278.1:0-11932 GCA_029593785.1 Cabassous unicinctus
CTTCCTCTTCCTCTTAAGGCTCCATGGTTCCAGCTTCTTCCAATATCAGCTGTAGGCTGGGATATGTCTCATCTCTCTCCCAGGGCTCCTTTCTCTCCAGGCTCAGCTGATCTGCTCTCTCCCCAAGGCCAGCTGTAAATTATCAAGTGAATGGCTCATCTCTCTTCCTGGGGCCTCTGCCATGTCTAATGGAACCTTCTCTCTTTCTTCACATATCTGCTCCTCTGTGTATTTACTTTTCGGGCTTCCAACATTAAAACTCCAAACTTTGTCTCCTGTCATGTCTTTTTCTCTGTGAGTCCCCACCCACCAAGGGGATGGGGATGCAATGTCCTAATTACATGGCCTAATAAAAATCTTAATCATTATTTAATCAAGTAAAAGTGAAACCATTGGATCCAATATAATCTAATACGCCCAGATGAACAGACCAGTTTACAAACATAATCCAATATCTATTTTTGGAATTCATAAACAATATCAAACTGCCACACTCCACCCTCTGAATTCCAAAAAGACATTACATTATTCAAAAAAAGCTTATTTCAGTAACAATATTAAGTACAAAATCAGATCATAATAAGTTTAAAGATGTACAGTTTTTCTAGGAGCAAAGTCCCGTCTGGCTGTAGACCTCTGAAACTTACAAAAAAAAATTATCTGCTTCCAATACACAAATGGACAAAGGGTAAGCATTTTCATTGCCATGAGGAAAATTTGGGAGGGAAACCTGAGTAAGGGTTCTCTACAGTTCAGTAAACCTGCAGGGCATACTCCATTCAATGTCAATCTGAGAGTCATTCTTAAAATGATGTTTTCTTCTCCCTGGGGCATCATGGGGACCCAACCTTTCCACAGGCTTGCCCAATGGCTATTTTCTTAGTTTCATCCTCATCAAGTATCTGGGTGGTGACAGCACACTATACCTTATCCTCCAAGAGTGTTGGGGTGACTGCCACACTTTACCCAAACTTTGGGTGAGAGTCTTAACTCCCCAGTACAGTGAAGCCAAGACAACATTTCCCCTAACTTTTGGCATACAGTCCCAACCCTCTCAGAGCAATGAGTTGGTGACCTGGCCTTCCCTAATTCATAGAGGACAGGCCCACCCCTTTAAGACCTATGGGGCATCGACCTCAACCTCCCTAATTCCCAGGGACTGTGCTCCACTCTGTCTGTACCCTGGGGTGGCAAAACTCTCCCTGAATATCGGGTTGGAATATCTGCCTTCTTTCTTCAACTGCCGGGGCAAACTCACCCTCTCTGTACACCTTGGTGAGGGTCCTCTCTTGGCCCAAAGAGATGTTGAAGTTGTTTCCCCTTCAATCTCTTCCTTCCATGTCCCTTTTAGTCTAAGCTGACAGAGGTTATGTTCATAAGCATTCTCAAAAAGTTTGTTGGTTTAGCATACAAGAAGCAGGGTCCAAGCCATCAGACAGTAAGACTTTCCACAAGTCTTTCCTAGATAACTTCATCTTAAATCCTGATTAACAAGTTACAAATTTAATTAAGTCCTCAAATGGGACACTATCTTCTGGGGGCTTGATTTCCAGAGGCTTGGAATTTCCAGAATCAGTTTCTGGTTTCTTTGTGCCCAACAGTTCAGTTCTTAGCTTATCTCTCTCATCTAGCATTTTTCTATAAGCTGCAAGGAGAAGCCAAGCTGCATTCTCCAAGTTTACTTTGAAATGTTCTTAAGCTAAATGCCCAGGCTCACCATTTTCAAAGTTGTGTTCCAGAAAACCTCAGGAGTTAATCTTGCTAATTTCTCTGCAACTTGAAAACACAGATAGCCTTTCCTTCAGTTTCCAATAATAGTTTCATCATTTACTTCTAAGACATCATAAAAAGTCTCTTTTGCATCTGTATCGCTACCAACAGTCTCTTCCAAATGCTGTAGGTCTTTTCTACCAAGCATCTCACAATTCTCCCCAAAAATACCCCTTATCCATTTATAAAACCCTTCCAGCATTTTGGTAATTGCAAAAGCACAATCCCACTTCTGGTACCAAATTTTGTATTAGTCAGCCAAAGGGGTGCTGATGCAAATTACCAGGAATCTGTTGGCATTTATAAAGGGTATTCATTTGGGGTAAAAGCTTACAGTTACCAGGCCATAAAATTTCAGTTATTTCCCTCACCAAAGTCTGTTGCCATGTGTTGGAGCAAGATGGCTGCTGACATCTGCAAAGGTTCAGGCTTCCTCTTCCTCTTTAGGCTCCATGGTCCCTGTTTCTTCCAATATCAGCTGTGGACTGGGAAAAGTCTCATCGCTCTCCCAGGGCTTCTTTCTCTCCCGTCTCAGCTACTCTGCTCTCTCCACAAGGCCAGCTGTAAACTATTAGGTGAATGGCTTGTCTCTCTTCCCGGGGCCTCTGCAATGTCTAATGGAGACTTCTGTCTTTCTTCACATATCTACTTCTCTGTGTATTTATTCCCCAGTGCTCCAGCACTATAACTCCAATATCTGTCCTCTGCCCTGTATTTTTCTCTGTGAGTCCCTTCCCACCAAGGAGGCAGGGATACAAAATCCTACTGCCATGGCCTGAGCAAAGCCTTAATCATTATTTAGTCAAGTAAAAGGGAAACCTTTGAATCTAATATAATCTAATAGGCACAGAGGAAGAGACCAGTGTAGTAACATAATCTAATATCTCTTTTTGGAATTCATAAACAATATCCAAGTGTCACAAACCCTTTCTGTGACCTTTTTCTAGGATATGCTACTTCATCCCCAGAAACAAGTGTGAAGTATCCTCATATGTCATGTACACCTATAGATAGGTGTACACCTTGTCTCTTCAACAAGGTTTCTGCTGCTAGGTAGTAGGAAGGGCTGAATGTTGGATGAAGATAAGGTCTCCCATTTTATATTGCAATTTCTATTTTCTCCATGTATCTAAAAACTTAGAGACATTTCACATCATGAAGATTAGTTTTTTTTTACCAAAGTCCCTCAACAATCTAAATAAAAGATGCATTTTTTATGGTTAGCATAACTTCAACCCTATAATGCCAGAAGAATTTTTTTACTCCATAATTCTGGGTTACATTAAAAAAAAATCTTCCCTTAACTTTATCTTGAAGGGCATTGATTCCAATTGCTCCTTCCTAAATTCTGGATATCTTCTCTGGTCAGTGGAGAGAGTGAAAGAGTACTGCCATCAATATAAATCTTTAAATCCCTTGTAAAGTGTGATTCTCCTTAATCCAGCATTCAAAACCATCTATGATCTACCTCCACTACAGTTTTTATTTCCTCTGTTTCAAGAATCATGGTGACATACCTCCCCAAATATTATCTTTGCTTTCCTGTTTCTGCTAAATTACTAATGGCATTCACTGTACATGAACTACTCTCTCTGTCCCTTATTCCGTTCAAAAATATTTCTTATGCTTGAAATTCCACTACTCACACTATATTTTTCATGAAGATTTCTCTGATTATCCCAGCTAAAAATATCTGTGTACTTAGCTTTAATAAATTTGTGTGCTTCCTTTTTTATTCATCTTTTATAAACTTTATTGTGGCAATGTTTTAGGAAAAAAAACAATCCAATTTTTTTTATCACATTACTTAGCATAGTAGATGATTGGGGACATAGTAAGTTCTAGATAAATGCTTTCTGATTTAATATATGAATATATGAATGCTTTATATCAGAAGAGCAAATGGAAGGAAGTTTGAGAATGTCAAGATTTTGTCTGAAGTCCTAATATTTATTTTTTGAAGCTATGTGAAGCAGGGTCTATATATACACAGGCATGCCCACTCACACAGGTCCCACCAATTTGCCAAACTATATCTATATATCTAGTTTGTAACAAACTGGAATGATATTCTTCTGTTACTATTGAAAAAGTAAACTGTTATATTGTGAAAGGGGTCTGTGCTAGGACCTGAAGGTAACCTCTAGGCAATGAAAGCAACCCCCACTCATCAGCCAACACATAAGCTTGTATCTCAGTCCTACAACTGCAAAGAACTTCTGCCAACTATTAGAATGGACTTGGAAAAGTGCCCCACCTCTCAGATGAAATTGCAGACCAAGCTGACACTGTGATTTCAGCCTGATGAGATCACCCTGAGCAAATAAACTAGTGATGCTGTCTCTGAACTTCTGACCAATGGAAACTGTGGGATAATCAATGGGTATTGTTTAAATTGCTGTATTTGTGAGAATTTCTTCTGGAGCAATAGAAAACTAATAGCATAAACCGTTTAGATTTTGGTGTTGTTTATTTTGCATACTCTAGTCTACCCTGACTAATATATGTTCCAACAAGGTATTTTAAGGAGCCCACCATTAAAAAAGACATAAAAGACTTATCTGCTCATTCTCAATTTGTAAATGAAGTTATTCTGTTAAATTTTAAATACTACTGTTTAATTATTTCTGTTTTAATTATTTGCTTTTTAATTTTACTGCATCATTATGAGATGATAATGAAAATAATCTAAGTGGACAATTTTAAGTGGAATGATTTTCATAAGTAAAGAAAATGAGCATTCTAGAAATACTATAGTATACTGAATATTTTTGAATTTACAAATTAAATCAAAATGTCATCATTATGCTTTCCTTTTAAGCAAGCAAGGCTAGTACCAATTATAGTTTGGCTCCTGGTAGAGTTTATCATACTTTTATGTGGAAGAAATATTGTAATCCAACCCTCTCCTAATACGTAAACAAATAATCTTACATTCAATGACTCTGAAGCCCTAAGCAGCTAAATGGAAATATTTTTTAGATTACAAATGCACTGAAATGATCAATTTTACAAAGAACATACACTAGAATTCTATTAGGGCATAATTTAATTAATATAAACATTTACATAAGGTAGAGAACTTTAGGAACATGAATTGCCCACTTCCCTCTCCCTCTAGTTATTTGCATAGATTGCTGGAATGGTGGGGTAGAATTGGCAGCAATCCATCCTAGAAGAGTCTGCTAGAGCGCACACACAAGATCCTAAGTGTAGTAATCATTAACCTGCATACATGTGTCCCTTCACTGTTGCACACGTGCAGCCTCTTACTGTTTCATATGTGCTGCCCCTCACTGTTAAATCTCTTACTGGGCTACATGTACACTCAAGCTACTCTATGCATCATCTATACCCCTCTTTGTGCTGTCTAGCCTTATATAATCTTTGTCTTCTCACTGTGTGGAATGGCTGCTGCCCAATGGCCATCACTGGGACATGTGAGTTACTAAATGGTGTGACAGCTGTTGGCTTCCCCATGTGGTTTCTCTGGAATATAAAAATATTTGGTCAGCCTTCCTGGGCCTGAACTTCCTGTGTTACAACTGGTGTAGACAGCAGAATATTCCAGAGAATCCTATCAGGGGTAAGATGGTTGAAAGCATGTTAGCCATTCCAGATACTGTAGGGGAGACCCTACAGTACATGGGGGAGTCTGTGGGGGAAATCCCAGGGTGGTCATGCACTTCTATGTGGTATGAGTTTGCCCAGCTGGTAAACACTTGGGGACCCGTGAGGGAGTTGGGGGATACCTCATACACTCCTGCTGAATTAGTGCAGTATATAAGAATATAAAGGGGACTTTTATTAAGAAGAAAGAGTAATGTGCGGTGGCTGCAGCCATTGTGTGGCCCTTCCTCCTTGCCTTGCATGATAATGCTAACAAGCAGTTAGCAGCTGAATCAAGGGCAAGGAGACTGGAGGAGGAGTTAAAAGTTGGAATGGGATCTCCAACTAGTACAAGTAGATCAGAAGGAAGATTTAATGAAGAAATCAGAGGAAGCACAAGAACAGGTGCAGACAATGACATGTCCATATGCTTGGGTTAAAGGAAAGAAGAATTACAACTAGAAAGGAATTTGTAGACTTCCACTCTGCCTTAGTGACAGGTCTCTCTGAGCCACTAGATAAGAAGGAGATAGTGATTCAGATGTAGAAACTACAGAAGGATATTTAAATCATGTTAAACTGCTTGTGCAAAAGAAGGTTAAATCACAGATACAACATCCTGCAGAAGCAGAAGTGCTAAATAAGGCACTTGTCAGTGAAACCATGCTTGCAAGAAAACGTTCGCTAAGGAGTTAACTAAGATAAGGAAAACATTCAGGCAGCAACTCTGCAAACTCCCTGCCCCCGGAATGCTGTGGCTCTGGGCTAGTGGAGGTTGATAGCATTAAACTGCTGGAAGAGTAGAAAAGACTTAGCAACATTAATGTTCTCTGTTTTGTTCCCATGATAATTCTAAATGGGTCTGAATAGACACATTGATAAAATTAGTGCTGTTAAAGTTTAGTAGCCTTAAACTGGATAATGCTATTTAAAAGCAGAAAAATGCTAGCAGCTTTTGTAAGCCTACAATTAATAATATAGTACAAAACTAAATGTCCATAATACTTGTGTAAACTGTGGAAAAATTTAAATTGGATGTTACTTTGACAATGTTTTCAGCTTTAGTCACATCTTACTTTGATTAGAATTTTTATCAAGGTATTAAAAAGAACTTTCAATTTAAAATCAATAGCTTACTCCTGAACTTCAAGCTGAAGAGTACTCCTGAAGAGTAATCCAGAATTTATGTGTTAAATGTCTTTCTGTCTAAGCTGCTAAATTAGTGCTTAACTGCATTTATACTGCTCAAATAATCCTAACTGGTTGCTGATTACTAATAAAAGTGTTTCCAAGAACGAGTTTGCATGTTGCGGGCAACACAGATTCCAGAAGAGATCTTAAAAGCAATAAAATCAGAGATGTAAAATGATGAAAATCTTGGAGACAACCATACAAAAGAAGTAAGAATTATGAATCAAATTAGTGAGCTTTATGTTTCTGTTGTGTCTTAACTCTTTTTGCGTTTGTCTGTTTGTTCAGGGTGTATTTTGATACCTCCGGATGGAAATATTAAATTAACAAATGAAAATTCTTAAAAGAGCTCTATTCACATGGCCAAAAAATTAAATAAGCACTTATATTGATCAATAAGCATTGATATTAGTAAGACAAATTAGCATTATATGTGTTAAATCTTTAAGATGGTGAAAATTGTAAGTTTGGACTAATAAAATTTTTACAAACTTCTTTCTAGAAGAAAAATTTCTTTTGCCTAGACTGAAATAAATAGTTTATTTTTTCTTCACAGAACAGAATGAGGGATATGAGACTTAAATGGATATAGAAAGAAGTAAAAGGTTTGTGGAAATGCTGACCAAAATTTGGTAAGTTTGTTTAAGAGAGTGTGTTTTGTCCTATGATAAGATGGCTGGTTTTCATAAAATCATAATGGAAGTATGTAAGACAAAACTTGAATGCATATGGCAAGTTGTAGAAGGTATTGTAGGAGGTAGCATTAAGTAAGGGAATGTACTTTGTGAAGGTGAAATTTGTCTTGAGATGAAGGAACTATAGTCTATGTGGCTATGGATAGTTATAAGAAGTTTGTAAAAGCATTGTTTAAATGGAAATATTTAAATAGCTAATTCCAAGAAGTCATTATTAAGTAGAAACTGAATTGATGTTGATAACAAAAAAACAACTTCATAACAGGGAAACCTGTCAGAGGCCACCTCAATCTCCATGTTAAAGTGGTGGTAAAGAGAAGATAATCTTGATTCCACTGAGAATCTTAGGTTTTCATAAAATAATGGAGGAAGTAGTTTTTCCTGTACTGGCAAAATAAAATACCTGTTAATTAATGTAATCATGGGACAGGTGTAAAAGTAAAAAGTAAAGTAATGAAATGGCTGAGTTAATTTGATATGTTGTAAGTTGAATGAAAAATGTTCAGAAACTGTTATAAAATTAAAAGAGATTTTTTTTTTAACCTTCCATTAACCAAAGTAGTATGGGTAAAATGTTCATATGAATTCTTAAAGATTGTATAAAATTCCTGGAATTTTAACAGTGTTTCAGCATAATATTATATAAAAATATAATGCTAGTCATGGTTTTAATTATTTTAAAAAATGGTATGTGTCACAGAAACAACCTCTTCTCCTGGAAATCAAGAGGCAGATGCTTTGGCTCCTATTCAACTGATTTCCCCCACCTCTACTAACGAAGCAGTTCTATGGTTGCAGAAAAAGAGTGGCCATTGGGGGCTGCCAGGAGTGATTCACACCAGTAGATTATCAGAAATTAAATTAACACCACTACTGTATACAAAAGTCCTAAATATTGCTGGTTTGTTGCAAGAAATTAGTATCCAGTTATGTCACTATCAGTTTGCTTTAGATCTTGCTAAGGCTTTCTTTACTATCTCCTTAGGCAAGTAAAGGCAGCCTGTATTCACCTCTATGTGGGGAGGCCAACAGTGGATTTTGCAGTGCTTCCCCAAGGCTATGTACTTAGACCAACCATCTGTCTTGGCCTGGTGGCAAAGGAACTGGCTGCATGGAAGACACTTGTGGCTGTAACCCTATTTTGTTATATAGATGATATTATGTTAACTAGTAACTGTTTTTCAGAATTAAAAGAAGCTTCAGAAACAATGATATCTTATCTTAAGAGCCAGGAATGGGCAAACAATTAGGACAAGCTGCAAGGTTCTTGTTGCTCTGTTAAACTCTTTAAGTGTTGTTAGAGTATAATGTTTTCCCACACCACAAAGTCCAAAACAATTAATGGTCTTTTGGGGGTTGTTGGGGTATTGAAGACCCTTCATCCCTCATTTAGCTCAGATAATAAAACCATTGGATGTGTTAATCAGGAAAAGTTGTGCATGGAAATAGAAAGACACCCCCCACCACCACCAGCAAGCTGCTTTTGAAAAAATAAGAAGGGCAATAGCACAAGCTCAAACAGTAAGGGGAGTGGACCCTAATTTACCTTGTAAATTGGATGTGGCCAGCACCAATATTGGCTTTAGGTGGGGTTTGTGGCAAAGGCAACTATCTAAACAGATACCCCTTGGGTTTTAGTCACAATTGTGGGAAGGGGCCAAACAAAAAGGCAATAAGGGATCTTTACAACAATGGACTAAGTTTAAATTCAGCACCATGGGCTGCATGCAGCCCCAACTGTTAAACAGCCCTGCTGTTAAAATGCTAACAGCAGAGCTGATGCAAGCATTGAGATTACTGCTTAAAGTGCCAGCCACCTTACAGCCCCAAACGGGGAAGTAATAGTAATTAATTGTTGCCTATGTCTCAAACTATACAAACTGGGAAAAATCAGGTCAGTTGGCCATGGTACTGGCTTATGCAGCTTCACTGGTTGGGAATCTTAAGCCCATGGGAAATAGGAGTTACCAAAAACATTGTTAGAGTACCACAGTTTATATAATAAAGGCCATTAAGAATCTTTATTAATAATCCAAGGTCTCTTAAGACCTTATGTTTATCTGTGTAAATTCTTTTTGTGCCTAAACTAGTTTTTAATGTAACTAAAGAAAACTCAGAGAATTTGAAAGGGGAGAATGCATGGTATTAGAAACCTCTTCATAAAGCTTCACTACCTGGTACTTTGTTGTCTACTAATGAAAGTGTTGCTTATATACTGTTAGGCCAGCATAATCTGCCTCTGTCTGTATAAAACAACAACAAAAAATCTGTAACATGGAATGGTTACCCTCAAACTGTGTAACTTCACTGTCAAACATTAATGTTCAATGTTGTGTATATGTTACTCCTATTATTCTGTTGTATTTTATATTGTTATTGTAAAATCTGGATGCAATGTTCCAATGCCCTAACTGCTCAGATGGTATCTCGGAAATTTTACACGTAGAATGGAAGGTGGGAGGGGCATTGGGGTGGAGTGTAAGGACATAAAATGCCTGCTTCCCCTTCCCACTAGTTATTTGTGTAGATTGCTGGAAGGGTGGTGTTAAAATGGCCAGCAATCTACCCTGGAAGATTCCGGTACAGTGTACACAGGACCATAGATGTAGTAATCATTAACCTGTGTACATGTGTCTCCCCAGTGTTACATAGGTGCAGCCTCTCATTGTTGCATACACGTGGCCTCTCACTGTTGTGTATGTGCTGCCCCTCACTGTTAATCATTTACTAGGCTACGTGCACTCTTAAGCTGCTCTATCCATCATCTAAACCTCTCTTTGTGTTGTCTAGCCCTATATAATCTTTGTCTTCCCACTGTATGGTGCGGCTGTGTCCCAAATGGCTGTCATCGGGACATGTGAGTAAATAAATGGCATGACAGATGCTGGTCTCCCCATGTGGTTTCTTTGGAATATCAAAATATTCAGTCGGCCCTCCCAGGTTTGATCTTCCTGCATCACAAGGACAAATCCCTCAAAATAATTAAAAAGCAAAAGTGGTAAAATACTGTTGCAGCTGTATGTATGAGGTGAAAAGTGCACTATAAAGAATTGTTCCATCATATGGCCGGGCTTAAATATTAGTGAATAGTCAGTTGCAAACATGGTAAGAATAGAAGGCTCCCAGAAATCCTCTGACTCCAATGCTGCTCCTCAACTCTCAGGGCCCAGATACCTGTATACACTATCTCAGAAATATTCACTTGGCTCCATATTCCTTGTGGTATGTTAAATGGCAGATAATCCTGGTAAAAATATCATTTTAATCCTCATTATTCATGTGTATTTTATTATAAATTGTTTATAATATCTTATCTAGAAAACATATTTTGAGAGGAAAATAAACAAATAGTCTTTATTCCTGAAGGAAACAGTGTCAGTATGTTGAGGAGGTAGAGTGAGAAACACACTGGAGGGAAAGAAAGGCTCAGAAAAGGGAAGCCATGGGTTCAAAAATTGTCATATATTTGGCACAGTTCTATTCCATTTGAAAATGCAATTTTAAATGTTAGGTTAACAAAGAAAGATAAAAATGAGTACTGGAAATATGTTTCAGAATTGTACTAAAGCAAGGGTGATTAACAGTTCCATAGGTGAATTTTCTGAGTGGGCAAACCTCTTGAAAGTTTATGCAAATTTTTGCAAGTATGTGCATTTTGGAGGAACAGAATCCATACCTTTCAAAAGATTCTCAAATAGGTTCATAACCCAAAAGATGATAAGAACTAATGGCATATAGAGTCAAAATGTTTCTTATGTAAGCAGGTAAAGGTTGCAACAAATAAAGTACCTCTTAGTGCATGGGTAAAGCTGTACAGATTACAGTGGGCCCACTGATAATCTGTTATGAGTCTGTATCTTAACCTACTATTGAGTGTTACTTTCTACTTGCTGGATTAATTGAAGACAAAGGCAGAGCAGAAAAGTAGCCAAGAAAGAGCTTCATTTCCATTCTATTAAATGTCTCAAACTGCAAAATAAATTTTTCTCCAATGAAAGACCAGTGACTTCTACAAGTGCTGAATTTATTAGATGTACAAAAGAAAAATGAGGAAATATTTAAATACAACAATTAGAGAAGAAAAACAAAATAAAATTTTACTTGATCATTTGATTTTTGAAAATCAGTTACATATTTATGCATGATTGCTTTGTAAGCTCACAAGTTCTCTAAATAAAAATATATATTTAAAAATCAGGTAAATGAAAACAACCATGATATGGAAAATTTCCACCAAAAATTCAGTTGAAATTTAAAAAAATAGTCATAGTTTAAACCCACTAAATAAGAGAAATTTCTGAACATTTAATTTAAAATAATTCATATGGAAAAATAATTCAACAAATGAAAAAGGATTTTTTAAATTAGGAGTGGTTCAGTTACATTGGGAAAAAAAACAGTTGCTTGAACAAAATAGGAGTTTATTTCTCATGTTAAGCAAGTCAGTAGGTGAGTAGTTCAGGGCTCTTCAGATTGTCTCTACATTTTCAAGGACCCAGTTTATTTCTATCTGTTTCCTCTGCCATCAGTGACTTTCATCCTGAAATCATTTAGCGTTCCAGCCATCAAGTTCCACATTACATTCCACAGGAAGGAGGAAAGGGTGAAGAAAACATGTCTTCCCTCCCCCTTTAAGGACATTTCTGAAAAAAAAAAACAAAAAAAAA